>OZ032120.1:2644751-2859802 GCA_964026355.1 Pseudorhiza aurosa
AATGTTGCAAAATTTCAAAAAGGTATGTTACCTGCATTCTGTACATAGCAGTTGCTTTGAATTTGGGTCCAATTCAGAATTATTTCCATTCAAAGGTGGAATGCATCCATCTACCAGCCTCTGGACTCGTGCTGGGGAACAGTGTAGATCTTCAGTTATCATGCGACCCAATGCTATGAGACACTCATTCCCTTAGAAATGATTATTTTGAAGAATATTCACCGATAGCGCCTCAAACACGAGACTCTCTTTGCAATAGCCACGCCTTTTAACCATTGTGCGAGACGCCCCTCTATTATTCCTATGCACCTTACCAAATGCGAAACCTGGTTGGCTTCCGCTTATAATGCGTCTTCAATTTATGTCACTTCCCAACAGAAATATGTCTTACAACGCTTGGTGATATCATGAATGGGATGAAGAGAAGAACTCTGAACTTCAAAGGACGGACGACAATGACCGAACGTGGGTGACAGTAATCATTCCATGTCGTTTCCCATCCAATCAATGATTCATCCTCTCTTGGGTGGACCTGATTTTGATTTCCACAAAGCGGTAAACATTCATTTTCACAGGCATAAACGTAAATTCAATATTTGTGTCAAGACTTTGGTAAAAAGTTTTGAAGTATTTTCCTAGCAATAATTTTCTGCTTCCTTCTTACTGGAAGCACATCCATAATGCTAAGTTTGAAAATATCCCAAGATTTTCCCAGGAACGATTTTCCCAAGAGAAAAGAAGTAGTCAGTATCTTACCTGTTTAATTTTGAACGTAAATTTATATAATGCATTCCTTCCAAATTTATCTTTCGAAATTTGTCCACGCAGCAATAGCATAAGAAGCGATTAAGCTTGGTTTTGAAATACCTGTAAATCTATTTTTGGGTGAATTCGAGTTGTATCTTGGAAACTTTTAGTAATACTGTATTGGATATTTTATATTCTGCAATCTTTATCGACTCTATCTGTCAGAAGCGCCAGCATAATCCATACTTACGATTTCGAGAAACATTAATCAAATGGCACAAAATATAGGTTTGCTGCTTCGCAAGACAGCGCACTAATTGGATTTTCTTTTATTACTAGAGTTCCCTTTCAAGCACTCACATGTATAACGATAACAATGCATCCAAAACAACGAATCCATTTCTCTTTGTTTCTCTATGTTTTCTGGAAGTGTTTAATTCAATATGAGGAAAGCACTGCCTCTGAGGTCAGAGCCTAGCTTTCTGTAAATTTGACCTGCATTTTATATTACTGTAAAATACTAGGCTCAGAGGCAGAGCTTTCTTCATAGTAAATCAATCGATAGCTATACTTTGGAATGATAACCGCACTTTGCATGGAAAACTTTATTACAGATCATTTTAGCAGGAAAGGGATGCGTTACCTTGATACCAACTAATTTGTGTATGTAGGGCATTTAACAACTTCTTGTCTTTCATTCCTCTTCTTGTCTTTCATTCCTCTTCTTGTCTTTCATACCTATTTGCTTGTCGTATGAGCACGCGCAAAAAGTCAATCGCTTAAATAATACCAAATTTATGACCAAGTCGTAGCATGCTCCCTTGGTATGCAATATGGAGGGGTTCAATGACCCCGTTTGGCCATATGAAACAAATGAAAAAATGGTACATATTATTTTCTTGCTTGGCATCCGAGCATGGGAGCTTAATGTACACTGCTACCAGATGGCCAGCCTCAACTGAGATAATCACTATGCTTGCACGGCTGTTTGGCTCTAAATTCAAATGAACAGAGATGGCTATTATTCCCTTTATCAAACGGCAAAAAAACGAACTCCGACCTCGATGGTGCATATGAGATGCTTCATGGGATAAAAAATTTCTGCCATGCCTAACCACAATTGTTTTTCCTTTATATTACTAAATTAAAATTTGATAATTATAAAACTAACACGAGGCCTGAGTTTCTATAACTATACATGACACGTGTTACCGAATAGATTTGAAAATCGCTCTTTAGTTCCAGAAATCTAAATGGCATCGTCATCGCTGGGTGGTCAAGCTCTCTAGCAGCTGCTGGTTGCCTGTATCCTTTAACCAATCCTTGAAAAGATAATGAAGTTCTGAATTAGTCATTAAGTGACAGTTACACAAGAACTGTGTAAGAATAAAACTGGTACGCCATGGTGCTATCGAATGTTCTTCACTTCTAAATGGCTTCAGAATTTCTGTATTTGTCATGATTCCATGCCTTACGGATACCTTAGAGTGTCAGGATATCTCATTGGTAAGATTCTTGCGTATCGGTCCTGCGGTCAGTGCTTCGAGTCCACCTCCAGTTAAACTCTCATTTAGAGCGAGGAGAGTCGCTAGCTGTTTGTAATTTCAGGCGTATGAGTCACGAGGTGTGGTCACGTCGAGAGGAAGGCCCTCGAAGCTGTCTGATGCAAAAAACTTCTCCATGTCCAGATGTCTACCTTTGACATCTAGGTAGAATCATACTCATAAAGAAAATGATTCCATGCATCTTTCCAAGCTTAATGGATTCAAGTGCATACGTAAGTAGGTAATTCCGTTTGGTTTCAGCTAATTGTTAAAACTGCTCAAGTTTGGGCAAAAATCAACGAAGGTCGAATGAAACTAAGCTTCAATAAATAGCAAGAAAAGTGACTAAAATGGAGCAGGTGCAAATTGATGTTGATCTTAAATGAGAGCAACCACAATTCAGATAAAAATTAGATGTCTCTTTTCCTTGCTGTGAGCCACTATTCAAAATGGTGAAATGATTCTATGTGGCGGAAGGATTTTTCAATGCTTTCGACCGAACACCCGTCCGAAGGTAGACCTTAGGGCCATGAAAAACTACACTCAACTCTCTCTAATTTCATCTCTCTCTGGGGGCCGCAAAAATGTTCCAATTATAGAGATTCTAATTAAAGAGGTTTTTCGTTTGAAGATTTTCGAGGGACCTGAAAATTATGTTCGAATTACACAAAGTTGACTGAGCTTTCAAAAACTCTTTTCGCTTATCGAGCATTTTCGTGATCCTTTCTCATAACATCAGGAATATGCCAAATCAATAATTGATCCTATGATTCGTAAATAAAATATTAGGCTTAACGATTTACTGAGGAGCTATGCTTATCGAGCAGATTTCTAGTCCTTCCTCTTGATCTGACTTAAACTCGCAATTCCTGTGACGAAAATTAGAGAGAGCTAGTGACTCCTTAATCTGGTTAAGTTATGCTCTGGTGGGACAGCACCATTTACTATAGGGTATGTAAGCAGCGCTGTATCACTAAAACATCCTCTCCTATATCTATGTGCAGTAGAATGACCCAAAGTTGAGGAGCTATTGAAAAATATCTTGGTCATGTCACGTCTAAAGACCAGTCAATTCGCAATCAAACCAGCAATACCTGAACTTGTTCATAAGAGAATTTCCCCCCCCCCCCCCCCAATTACAGTCACTGCTTTCAGAGTAAAAACATGAAAGCTTACCTGAAACCGATTCTGAACTAAATTCTGCAACTGTTTCTTCTGATCACGACTTAGTTTCGCTTCAGAGACCATTTTGTGCCAATCATCCAGTGCCCTGAAGACAAGGTGAAGAAACATTGTAGCATACTCGATTACGAGAATAGCAGAGACCAGAGGCGAGGATTCGAATTATTAGCATTCTTTGAGGCGATTTCCCGTTGCCTTTGTCACAGTTGCGTAAACTATGCAGGACTCGAAACGCTAATTGTTGCGTTGTCATTCTGCATCCTGAACCACTAAACACTACGGCATCATCAGCAAGCAACTATTGTCAACTAAAATAAATCTTTAAGGACTGCTTCGTACAATAAGCTAAAAATTTCTGGGAGATCTATCTATCAACGTAAAATAATGGCAGGAAGATCTCTGGCTTGGGAATTTCCACTTAAGTTGAAGATGGATAGAGCGGCGTAGACCAATCAAAGAGCAAACAAACACTTACTCTTCCTTCTTCTTCAGTGCTTCTTCAAATTTCTTTGGTAACTTGAACGGGCAAGCCTATTTTAATAAACATGACAAGAAATATGCAAACAGTTACAAGCTGCGTAGCAAATTTGATTCCAAGCTTACCAGAAACCAAAGACAGGCTTTCGAGCTTGTCCAGGGAAGTGGATTTTTATCAAATGGCTTCCCCTTACTTTTCGCACCAATTGGCATGATATAGTGGACTCATAACACAGGGGTTGTGAGTTTGAATCCTGCACGTGTGACAATGAAAACACCACTGTCAAGGAAGGCAATGGGAAGCCACCTCATAAAATCCGCTTCCCTTGAAAAAATCAGAGCCCTGTCTCTGGTTTCTGCTACACTCGAAATCGAGTTTGTGACGCAGTGAGAAGTGAGATCCCTCCGCAGTTAAGTTAGTTTCATTGTGACATATTCAAGATCCAATTTCGCAACTCCTACGTGAAGACTTCGCACCGCACGATTCAACACTGCAGTGCGGCAGCACCTAGTTTAACGCAGATTAAGGTAAAAAAACCGACAGATGTACTGATAACAATAAAGAAAAGAAAAAACGATGGCACCACATTTTAGGCCATTGGGAAGCCATGATAATCCGGCAGCGTTCTGGCCCTTATTCGTGGTGCAACATTATCAAGAAGATTCCAATTATTCATGAATGATAGGTTAGAATTTAGGACACAGAGAAGCTATGCTTATCAATCAGTGTCCTGGACCTTTCGCATAATGTGACAACGACATAATTTTTTCAACTGGAATTACGGAAAGCTTATGAATCTCCTCATTCTAAGAGTAATATAAGCTCGTTGTGAGCTCCAACCACTGGCTACTGATTTTTTGAACACGTGCCGTGGTCACCGAACCATCCCAACACCTGACCGAGGCATCAATAATTCAATCTTATATATCAAAATGAGGCCTAATGAAAAAATTGACGGACGTTTTCGACCCCAGCTTCACCAATTATTTTCAAACCGTTGCCAAAATAAAACGAATTCTCCACTTACCTTTGTGCTTCCTTCCATTTCAAATGGGATACACGCTCGAAAGAATGAATCTTCATCTACTTCTCTCCACGTGGCTTCGGGCGTCGGCGACTCACCTTTCATAAAAAGAGGCACCATTGCAAATCAAGATTTCATACAGAACAGTAACGACAACTAAGAGCGAAAAATAACAGGAAAGTGGCACAAAAATTGTGACTACAAAGCACTGATTCATAAAAAAATCACTTTTTATATTCGGTGCCGCGTATATAACAAAAACCAGAGACAAGGCGACAAGAATTTTTCTGAAGTTGGCTTCCCATTGCTTTCCTTATCAGTAGTTTATTCTGTAACGGATTCGATTAAAGGATTCGAGCCCACAGCCCATGTGTTTTTAGTCGGCACGCCGAACAACTACACCACGGGACAAATTTCATCCTTAAAGCATAGGCGTAACTCAAGCAAGTAAGGCTGAACAAGTGAACACATTTGTTACATTTAAAAGTGGGTAACACGACAAAAGGTGAAATTATAAGAAAATTAAGGCCCATCTACAAGACAGGACTATTTTATGCAAAACATCACCAGATATCAAACATTTGCTGGAAGATGCTTAAGGAAAACGTGCGGATAATGACTTGTTAGGGTGTTTGTTTTAAAATGCTCTATCGGGTAGGCGGGTCTTTAGACAACAAATCTTTTTCTTCTTTTTTTATATGCTCATTAAACAATCACGACAAAGGTGTACAAAGGTGACACGGGGCGCATGGAGCTGCATCAGCAACCCCGTGGCATTTAGCAATTAACTTGAAGTCGGCTTTGAAATGGGCGTCAGACGAAACAGAATTAGGAATTTCCATGTGTACAACAAACCTAATATCAAAGGTTCGTTCCAGAAGTTGTGTGAGACCGTTATGCCAACAGTCGTCATGTCCTCCAACAGTGATGCGTAGAACGTGCTGTATGGTGCTACCTTTAGGCCTTCATTGGCGCCGATGAGAACTGGCCTCGTTTCAGTGAAAATATGGAACGTGCAATTGCGGCAGGAGCTGAAACGAGATCGACCGCTTGATGAATGCTGATCAACAACGTCAAACAAAAAGAGTTCGGATTAGTTGGGTCTTTGCTCAGCTTTTCACATGGCAACTGATAATGATCAAGGGCCCCTTTGAAATCAGCTCCGGCTGAAGGGCTACTTAATTAAATCAAAATCAAAATGAAAAAATAATGTTCGTCTCGGTTCAGCATTCGCATTGGAATCTTGGAGTTTCGGGTTCGATACTAGCTCTCTCACCAGCTCTGCCTAATAAGAGCAGCACAGCTTAGGCATATATGAGTTGCTGATAGTAAATTATCCAGAGACTGATGGTAGCTGTTGCAATCCACTTAAGCCAGAAAATAACAACCTAGCCAAGGTCCAACGTAGAGCTATCTTCAAAAGGAAAGTTTCTCCCTTTTCGCTTATACTGACAGTAGAACGCTCAGTAGAATTCAGCCCTTTAGAATTATATAAAATATAACATAATATGATATAATATAACATAATATTATATAATATAATATAACATAATATTATATAATATAACATAATATGATATAATATAGTACAACATAAAATAATGTAATGTAATATAATACTATATAATTAACATAATAAAACATAATATGATATAATATAGTATAACATAACATAATGTAATGTAATATAATATAACATAATATGCAATAATATCATTTGAACCAAAGCTAATGACATAGGAAAGAACTTTGATTCAAAAATGCTGCATAGTCAGATCTAATCGGCTTCAAACAGTAAACAAAACATGAATAAAATGCCATTGAAAATTGCTATCTGAGACTTGCAAATAAGCTGTACAAATTAATAACTGTCAGTTTGATCCAAGATAAGCATTACAATCAGTATCCTTGTGTTTAAAGTGACGTTGATGTCAGTCATACCAGAACCGATCATAGATAGGCTGGAATATATAATGATGGCGATTAAAATGACGACGATGATGATGTGATGATAAATGATGATAATGATGATTGATGACGATTGATGATAGTTGATGACTGATGATTGTGATGACTGATGATTGTGATGGTTGTGACGGCGATGCAGATGATAACAATTATTATGATCAAAACAATGATGATGATTGATAATGATGATCATGATGATAATGACGATGATGACGTCATCTAGAAATCTGTAAGGACATGCTTTCAACACATGGCCCTTAGCCTTATATACTGCGTCTTCTCTATCCACTGTGGCGACTTCCCCTGCAAGGACGTATAAAAATCACACTGATGACTTACTTGATGCTTATTTTTCTCGTAACTGCACAAACTTCGACATTTTCGCACGCGATGATGTTGATCGTCGTTTCAACTGGACCTAGGAAGATTTTTGTACCATGGCACTTTTCGATTGTTACAGCTCTTAACGGTGCCAGCAGATAGGCGTACGAATATTGACAACGATGTATTTTTACAGTGCTCCTTGACAATGGATCGCTGGACCTCGCAATCGTACGTCTGCAAACTTGATTGAAAACCATGATGTGATTGCTATGGTGAAATAACGATAAAATATCATCGCTTAATGCCTTCTATCTAGCATAGAAAGGTAGATTTTAGGACATTGAAAAGCTATGAATATTGAGCAGTCTCCTGGTCGTTTCTCGTAGTCTGAGGTCGAGCCAAGATTCCTAGGATTCATGAATCTGAAAGTAGATTTTAGGACACTGAAAAGCCATTGGAGTTGACGGTCCTTACTAGGTATCCCTTTGTATTCCAATGACTCGTTAATCATATGGTAGCTTCTAGAACACTGAGAAATCGTGGTTATAGCGACGTTCCTTGTTCCTAGTCTCGATATGACGAAACCTCATGATGCCTACACTTTGATTTCACAGCGATTTTCTTCATTTGCAAGTGGATTTAAGCTGAATTAGGTCCAAACCATCAATCACATAATCTGTACTCAAGCTGCGTCAACACATTCGCCTGGCCATTTAAATCATGGCGCGAAGGCAATGATAAGCAGAAAGGATAGCAAATGAACCATCTGGGCAGCGATAAGGTGGACAAATGACCAGCTTAGTGATGTTAATTGTACCCATTGAATCCCTGCATAATCTTGATAGGTCGATCAACAGCTTCGCCCGATGTGTCAGGATGGCTCAGTGGTAAGATCCCTGCCTGTTGGTCCAATAGTAAGAGGTTCGAATCCAACCCCGGCTAATCTTTCCTTTAGAATGAGAGTCACTAGCTTTCTGCAATTCCGGGCGTATGAATAATTAAGCGTGTTAACATCGAGAGGAAAAACTTGCACACTGCTCGATAAGAAAACACCTTTCCAGAATCCAATAATCTACCTAGGGATGCTAGGTAGAAATCATAAAAAAATATCAACGTGAGGCATTAAATTGATTTAGGATGATATTCTCTCAATCAAAGCAATCATAGAGAAGCCGATTAATGGTTTAATGGATTGATGGAAGATCTATCTTTGATGACTAACGGCTTTACTATTTCTAAGAAGATGCACGTACCCGGTTGGGGCAAAATTAGCGTTTGAAATGATTTTGTTGGCGATGGATCCTACGCTTAATTTGAAACTTGAATTCAAATCAATCTCGGTACTGAGAGAATCCTGAAGTTCAGATATATCAACAGCAGCTCGATTTTGTCTTATCAATTCTTCTCCCAAACTACTGCTCAAACTTGCACTCAAACCTGAAAATGAATGACTGAACGTTAAAACGAGGTTATATATCAACAGGACAATTCAAAATGGTGACATCTGAAGTACATAAATCTTAAGTACATGAATCTTAAGTACATAAATCTAAAGTACAGCGTACATCTACATTGTCATTTATCGATCAATTATAAAGAATGAAACTATCTTCAGCTAGCTATTTTGACTCTGGTGAATCTTTATCCTTTAATTTTGCATCAAACTATTTCAATTCTATGCTAGTCTTTAACTTAATTTCAACTATAGAGCTTGTCAATACCTAGGCATATACAGATCCTTGAATGATAAAAGATAGTTTTACGTCTGAGCAAGTTGAAACATCAGTTATTATTATCATAATTATTACTTTCTTTCGATTTTTTCACTAGAAATACCTGCAATTAGGTCAACCGAATACAAATTACCTACCATTACAGAGATTTGTATTTGTATGCTTAGTGGATAAATCAAAATAAATCATAATAAAATTTAAAAGAAAGTTAAATCAACAAACTGTTTGCATGCATTTAACTCGAGACTAAATGACTGATCATTTAGATGCAAAATCACAGAGTTAAAACAGCTCCCAGAATTCTACCTGGGCCTATAATGCTACAACTCTTGGAATCAAAGAGACATTCTAAGTTCGTTTCTTGTACAGTTCTGGCCCCAATAAATGAGAAATATAGACTTATACATAGTTATCATACGTTTTTTCATATGTATGCAAATATGTAATGGTGCTGTGGTGTAGTAAGTAATACTAATTTTAACAATAATAATGAAAAATAAATGTATTCTTTATCTAAGGATGGCGTAACTAACGGCTCGAAGCTAATTAATGCCAACCATCTTTACACATTCTCGTCAACAAACAAGATGGAATAAAACGAAGAACATTAATATATCGAAACAAAACCTAAATTTTAAATAAAACTCTTATATATTCTACAGGGTTAAGCGTTGGGTGGTGAATTCGGATCCTACAGGCATCGCTGTAAAAGCACAATCTGTGGGGAAGGCAACGAGAAACCACCTCATACAGCCCACTTTCCTAGAGGAAACTCGCAGCCTTATCTCTGGTTTCTGCTACGATCGAAATCGGGTGTGCTATGCAATTGAAACGAGCTGGAACGCTTCTTTTGAAGACTATCCATAGAAAATGTTGTGAAACGTTTCATTCATTTCAGTAGACAGAAGGTCAACATCAGCTTGATAGTTGCGCTTTTAGGCAACCTGCTATAGAAGATAGCTAATACACTCAGAGCCCTGACTCCGGCTTCTTCTAAGCGCGAAATCGATTATGCAATGCAGTTTACGCATAGACATGTTGCCGACTTACTATCGTCACAGCTGTAGGCTCTTCCACGAAGTCTTTGTCCGATCGAGATGCACCCAGATACCCCAAAAGGGTTGCCTTTTAGCTTTGTCTTTAACCATTTGTATAACTTGCGCGTTGAGAACGATTTTGAAATCTAAAATGGATGTCAGGTCGAATTATGTCACACTTTCAATCAAATACCACGTACACTGCTCGTGCGATATTTGTGTTACTATAGACTGTTTAGGCCAGCTCTTTGAGAATTATACATATTTTATAACAATAGGCCATGAATAGCTCCCCACTCATTCTTTAAAGCTGAACATAATTCTTTTTAGTGAGATATGTCAAGGAAAGGCCATGGTGGCCTATACAAAGCACTGACAAAGGAAGAAAGGGAGAAAGGTTAAGAGGAGAGAGGGATCAGATCAAGATTATTGATCTTAGATTTGAGAGATGGAAATGAAGATGGACATTGAGCAAGGATCTAAAGCTATGCTCCATCGAAATGTCTTTCAACATCTGCCTTCTCTCAAATAAACGCCCCACTCCAATCAACTTCTCACAGTAACAAATGCCTCATCCGTATTAAGGCTTCACTCTCAAGAAGCCATAGCGCAAATAGACGCCTTGATCTAAAATGCTTCTGCGCTTGCAAAAAAGGTAAGGCTTCAGCCTCCCCCCCCCCCCCCCATAATTTGCTAATGATCTTTCCTTAATTCCTTCGTTCCTTAATCCTCGTCAATTGGATATCTATACATCGTCATTTGCTCATCATTGGAATAGAGTAATTTGTACAGCAGGAGCGTTTTTCAGCTATCTAAAGGGCGTGGTCTGGTAAAATTTTCCCGGGGCAAGGCCCCTTGTACCCCTATTCCCGCTCGCTTCGCATGCAACCCCCCAATATTAATACCGTTCCGACGGGCATGAGGTGTATTTAGCTTCATGGATAGCGAGGCGCATATTTTACAGAACTTGAGACAGGATGAAATATACAAATCACCTTCGAATATCCTGAAATCGAGGCTTGCGACTGCCTAGATGCGAGGTCTTCGATGTTTTGCAAATCCCTGCAAGAAGAGCTTCACTGGTAACAGGCGAAAATAGTTGAGGCATTTGATTGATTCAATGTGAAAATATCCAACTCACCGTCTTTTGCGGGTCATCTAATGATGGATGGATGCCAGCTAGCTCCCTTCACGAGAATCCTAAACTGGGTACAGTTCTTTGTGAGGTTGTCAGCCTGAACTACATATCCACACAAGCCCTTGGTCTGCAATATCATCGGGGTCACAAGTCATGAACAAGATTTTGTCCACTGTTGGCTTCCCAAGCTCTGCTGGTTCACAATTAGTAAACTGCGTTGCATACTCGATTTCGAGTGTAGCAGAAACCAGAGATGAGGCTCTTAGTTTTTTCTAGTGAAGTGGATTTTTTGAGGTGGTCTCCCGTTGCCTTTCTCAACAATAGCATTTTCATAGAGTTTCAAAACATACTCGATTTTGAGCGTAGCACAAACCAGAGACAGGGCTCTGAGTTTTTTTATTTCATTTTCTTATTGAATTTCTTTACTTTATTTTATTCATTCCATATACAAACAGTCTTCGGCATAGGTGTATTCAGCTTAACGGATAGCGAGGCGTATATTCTAAAAAAACTTGAGATAGAATGAAATATATAAACCTTTGAATATGGTGAAGATAATGAACATGCTATTTCCACAAGCGAGACAAGCATGTGGTGCACTGGTAATGTAGGTTTGACTGGTTTTTGCTACTATTCAACGCTGAAGTATGCTAATTGTCTATTTAAGGACAGCAAAAGTGCATAAATTTAAGTACCTGCCATCAGTTCCTGACAAGAGAAAGCCCAGTGCCTTCAGAGCATCAATGTTCAACAGACTATCTCCATCTGTACTCATACCATAGGCATCTGTAAAACCAAAGTGAATTATGATTCAGTAACAAACCCTCTGATTCTCGTGACGATGCATACAAATTGATAGAAGAATGGCGAAGAAACACCCTTGTCATTATAACAAATGAGCCAAAAAATAGCTAGTGAGTGCTCTAGGTGATTCCAAGAGGGGCAGGGGAAGAACGCTAATGCCTCTGGAAAGCACCATGAGAAGCGACCTTAATGCTGGGAAAAACAAAATTGGAAGGAAAACTCAAAAGATGTCCTCAATTGCTATTGTAAGCTTACTATTTTGCATTGAAATTTGTCAGATAACCAATACACATATTACAGTCCGGAAAATAATGCTTTGAAGAACGAAAGAAGAAGGAAGTCAGTGAAGCAAGAAGTCTATCAACCAGTCACTGGATCAACCAATGTATGACTCGATCCATCCATCCATCCATCCATCCATCCATCCATCCATCCATCCATCCATCCATCCATCCATCCATCCATCCATCCATCAATCAATCAATCAATCAATCAATCAATCACCGTATCAATGAATCGCAGAAATCAACAAATTAATCAATCAATCATTCATGTATGAATTAGTCGTCGAATCAAATAATCATCGTATCAATGAATCGCAGAAATCAATCAATTGATCAACTTGTCTACCAATCTGTCTGGTATCAAGTAATCAATCGATATTTCTTTCAATAAATCCTTGTATCAATGAATCGCTGGAACCAATCAATTAATCAGTCAAAGGATCGTTGCATCAGTCTGTGCAGCATACTCGATTCCGAGCACACCAGGGACTTGGCTTCTTTTAGGGCAATGAGACGTCATGAGGTGGCTTCCCGTTGCGTTCTCGCCGATGCTGCCTTTAATGTGAACCGTGCATGATTTGGATTCAAAACCACTGCGCGGAGAGATTAAAAACTGCTACACTACACCAACTTTGCATGACTCAAGATGCGTCAACAGCACTTTACAGCATCAGTCAATCCATATAAAAATAGATGCATAAAGGAAGAAAAGAAGCAGTAAGCCAGCAAATTGACCAGTCAATTTATCAGTGAGATCAGTCAATCACTACATCAACGTATCAATCGATCAATCGATCAATGTATCCATTGTGCCATCAATGAACCAATGAAAGAATGATTGGAAAATCAAATGGGGATCAAACAGCCAATCAATTTATCAATCATGCAGTCAATCAATCAATCAATCAATCACTACATCAACTGATCAATCAATCGATATGTCCATTGCACCATCCATGAACCAATTAAAGAATGATTAGAAAATCAAATGGGAATCAAACCACCAATCAATCTACCAGTCATTCAGTCAATCAATCAATCACTACATTAACCGACCAATCGATTGATGTATCCATTGTGCCATCAGTGAACCAATGAGAGAATGATTGCAGAATCGAATGGGAATCAAACAGCCAATCAATCTATCAATCAATCATTCATTCAATCAGTCAACCAATGAATCAGTCAATGAATCAGTAAATCAACTTATCATTTGCCAAACATACCTGGTTCGACTAGCAGCTCTAGGATTTCCATCAAATTGGATTGAACAAAGTGAAGCTGCGCATGCTCTTCAAGAGTCTAAAAAATAATCGATTTTGCAGTAGGAATTTTAAGAAGAAAGCTTATGATCCACTTTAGCGTAACCAAACCAACCCAAGTGAACAGATCTCAGCAAGGACACCCGAACACCGAAAAGGAGACTGGGGGGGGGGGGAGAAAATGAAAATTGATCGCAAATATAATAACATCAAGCATAAGTACTCTGTGGGCTAAGAACAGATGATGATAACACTTGCTGCTCCCCCCCACCCCCCCCCCCCTATCTAGCAAGCGCCTCTGCTCCTATCATCTGGTGCAACTGTGACTTATATCATGTCCGTAGCAGTGACAAAAACAAGAAGTGAAAAAGAAGTAGTCAATCATACGGTTCTCATTTGCAGTCTAAGATGCATCATACATGTTGCTAGACATGCATATTTAAACAGTATATGTTGCCAGACACTTTCATATGTAATTTTCAAATGGGGAAAACATGTTCTCATCTTCTGTGTATTTAAAATGTCATGATGAATGGAGTGAAAGAAAGGTTAGAAGACCTTCTCCGAAAGTACACATGAATAAATGAATGAAAGAACGAGTAAAGAAACAGAAAAGAAACAAAAAAAGGTTAAATTCAATAATAACAAAACTGCTGCGCAAAATTTATATGTTCGTTTGAGCGGTAAAATGATATCGCTTAAATTCTGCCTAAATAAGATAAAAAAAATTAGTCTCACTTTTTTTTGCTTAAACTACCTTGATCCATCTATGTTTATCCTCGTTAGCTATTGTTGAGTGTCTGTTGTTATTCACAAATGTTGCGTTGAAAAGTGAACCGACTTTCATAGTAAGCACGGCAACATCAGCAAACATTACAACAATATCGTGCTTTTACTTCCGACTAGCATTCAAAACGGAGATTTCAGAAGACTGACAAGCAACGCATCTAGGCCAGTCTTTTCTCCTTTCCTGTACTGTTACGTCATTGCAAGATTCCAATGGTTATCGGTTCTTAAGGTAGATTAGAAAAAGCTGAGAAGTTATGCTTATGTGGCAGCGCCATGGTCTTCGTTGATGGATCTAGATGATTCAGGACATCCCTGCTTTAATCTGCATAGGTCTTGTGACTAGTATTTGCGAAAAAGCTGTGGAAATTGCGTAAAAAAGCCTTCGTCACGAAGGAAGAAAACAAAGGCAATACACATTCTTCATTTCCATCTTCCTAGCTGGAGAAAGCAGGAATAAAAATTGGTGAAGTGGTTTGAGCAATCAACTTGAGCTCTGTTGCGTTTATCGATGGCCTCTTCTTATCCTACCAGTAATGAATGGCTAGGGGTAAAATGAGGCTAGGGGTAAAATGAGGCTAGGGGTAAAGTGAGACTAGGGGTTAAGTGAGGCTAGGGGTTAAATGAGGCAAAGAACTAGCCGCCCCACCTCCCTATACCGTGGAAAAGGGTTGTACGTCCCTAATATGATGCTCTCTGATATTAATTTTGGGTTTAAGACTCGAATTTTGTCGTGAAAACCGGTCTGAACACACAAAAATGATATCAACATGGAGCCTACAGTAACCTGTGGCGCTCAACAACTTGTTCACCATCTGGCATTAAAATTATCGAGCCAGGCGCCCTCTCTCTTCATTCTGTGCTGTGAGCTTTTGTGGTCTTTTAAATACAGTTATCGATAATATACCGATCATGCTAACCGATCAATAAAAACCTTGATAATCAAAAAAGCTTTCGTGCGATCTTTGACACAAAATCTCATGACAGAAAATCCATGGAATTAGGGGATTGAGTTTCAAAACAAAATCAACAAATCGGCCAAGACGAAGAAACTGAATATGTTGAAATCATAAGCTGCGATGCATGCGGTTTCATAATTGTGATGACTTACAACCGCCCGTCTAAGAACCCCTGTCTTTAATGGCCTGAGAAAACAATCGGGTTACAAACTCCGCGATTCCTAACCAAAACTGGGTGAATTTAAGAATGTGGCTGTGTAAACTAGCAGCTTCTGGGTTAATTGCCATCAAATCGAGTCACGCTATGTCTCACTATCGATCATTAGCTGTCAAGGTTGCCTGATTCAAAACGTTTTGAATTAAGTTGAATTTTGCCTTCACATTCGACACCGTCAATCAGCATTCGGTGATTGCCCAATTATTCTGTGCCCTGACTTGGACTTGAATCGTGTCCGTACCACGCTCGTGACACAATGCTTCAAGGCTGCCACCTTGATTACCATACGACCGTCTATGTACGCTCAACTCAACATAGGCGTAAGGGCAGCTCTGTTGTTATGGCGCCTTGTCATTGATTCTATGCCCAGACGTTCAAGTCTACCTCCAGCTGAAATTCTCTTTAGAGTGAAGGGGTCGCTAGCTCTCTTCAATTCTAGGGGAAGGAGTCACGAGGTGTGGTCACATGGAGATGAAGGACCAGGACACTTCTCAATATGCATACCTTTTCAGTGTCCTAAAATCTACCTCATGATTTACGAATCATAGGAACCTTGATATGACATCAGGCTATGAGAAAAGATCAGTACACTGTTTGATAGGCATAGCTTCTCTGAGCGTACTGAAATCATTCTGCGGGTGTGAGGTAGCAAGCATAGACCATTTTAAAAAACCTAACTTAGAGTTTCGCTACTACAAGGGTCTTAATGTGCTGAAAACAAGTGTAGAAAGTCATGGGAAAGGCCATTCAGATTGTTTTATATCACCAAATGAAATGAGAAAATACCTGTCTGTTTCACGTGAGCATTTTTGTTACGATCTTTCTTTTAGTGAGTTATGTTCGGGAAAGGCCATGGTGGCCTATAAAAAGCCTCAACAATGGAGGAAAGAAGAAAGCGAGCAGCTAAGAGGATAGAGAGATTAGATAAAGTTTGTTGATCTTGGATTTGAAACGTGGCAAGTTGTAGGACTCAGGAAAGCAAGAAGCAGGCAAGACGTTCCATAAGTTGGATGTTCTCGGGATGAATGATGATTTGTGGGATAGAGTTCGCGGATAAGGCACTGAAACTTGGGAAGGGTGTGAATAAGTTGAGCTTCTGGTGGTTCTGACACGCCTCAGAGGAACTGGAATAGTATCCCTGATCTCCCGAGAGCAATGCCCGTGAAAGTATTTGTAAAAGATGGAAAGATCTCCATTTAAACGACAATGGGAAAGAGGTTGGAGAGATTTGGTGAGGTTAGGATTGTTGATGAGACGAATGGCTTTGGACTGGACTTTTCAAGAAGACAGAGAGTAGATATTGGAGCACCACCCCAGACGTGGAAGCAGTGCTCTAAAGAAGGACGGACTTGGGACCTGTATATAGATAGGTGAGAAGATGAGAAAAACCCGCGGCCTCCGGCTAGGAAACCGAGATTCTGAGATGCATGTTTAGCAAGGGAATGGATGTGAGTTTTCCAAGTGAGATTAGATGAAAGAGAAAGACTAAGTTGTGTGAAAGAAGCTGAAGTGTCCAGTCATCACCATTCACGAGGATAGGTGGAAAGAACGATTCATGCCAGGAAGTATTGCGTCGGCGATGAAAGAAGCAAAAGAGGAAGGATCATTTGAAAAGCCTGGAGACCATGGGTAAGAAGAGTAAAAAGTGCGAAGGGAGTCCCAGTCAGCCTCACTGTAGTGGAAGGCTCTTTATGGGGCAAAGAGTCTACCCAGGTAAGGGGGAGGAGGTCATGCCGTAAGGTTATGAGGCAGTGATCAGAGTTACCATAAGGAGAGCTAACGGTGGGAGGAAAATAAAATGCTAGGATTGGATGTGAGGAAAAGATCGAGAGTATTTGCTTTGTCTCCTGCACGATCAGGAACGCGTGTCGGCTCTGAAATGACCTGTGTCAAGTCATTGACAATGGCAAAGGCCTCAGCGTCCCGACCAACAGGGTTAGTGACATTAGAGGAATAGGAGAGCCAGTCGGAGTTGTGGACGTTGAAGTCACCAAGAACAATGACTTCAGAGCGTGGAGATTGTAAAGTGATGGTTTCGATTGATTTGGAAAGGTGGTCGAAAAGAAGTTCATCATTGTTTGAGTTAGGAGAGCGGTATAGAGTGCAAATGTACTTTGTAATCATGATCTAAAAAATGGCAATTTAGCTGTGCAGATGAGCGTGCATTAAGAAGCAAAGACGACAAAAACAATGAACAGTTAGAAATACCTGGTGGCAGCGAGAGCATTTGGCTAATTTGCCTTCTTAGATAAAAATGATAAACAAATAAAGCGCAGAGCTGCCTACCTTGGCACCAACTCCCGCCCTCCCTTCGAGTTCCGGAGACCTTGATCTACATGGCCATCTGAGATATTCTTAAGGAAAAAGTTTGCAAATACAACTGCATTCAATGATACTTTGAGCAAGATTAAAAAAGGCATTCACACTTTTGATCCTTTGGGGCTAATTGAGCATGGTACTGTACTTACATTCGGTGAAAAAGTCACAATCGTGAAGCTATGTTAACATATAGGGGGAAGAGGTCACATATTGATATAATTTCATTTAAAAATTGGTATTAGTTCTCTAGGTTTCTTCATCACCATCATCATCATCATTATTGTTATCGCCATCATTAGCAATACCATCACCATTTTAATCATCATCACCATAATCATAATCATCATCATCATTATAGTTTTAATAATAATAATCATCATCATCATTTTTATCACCATTATCATCCTCATCACTATCATCATTATTTTCATCATTTTCATCATTTTCATCATTTTCATCATCATCATCATCATCATCATCATCATTACCATTACCATTATAATCATCATCAATTTTTTCCATTGGTATAAAGCAATTACGTACACAATCAAAACTTACCATACTACTTAATTAACTACACATATAAACAAAACACAATAACTTATTTGCACTACACATATGAAGATATTTTTCCAGCAATGGTGAGCAGCTATTACGTGACCGAGTTCCAATAATCCTACCATCATCACCACCATATCTAAGTTCAACATTAAATGGAATGAGAACTATTGGCATCTACGATGTCTACCTTGAAGCTTTTCTGAAAGCTAGTTGCAAGAAACAAGGACCGTGGATTCCAAAGCATTGACCCCCCCCCCCCAGCCTATGCCAACAAAGTAATTTGAAGCAAAATGATTCCATGTGAAAAATGGTGCTATTTTGTATCAAATAAATAAGAATCATGGTCCCTGTCTTCAAGCAACATTCTTTATTTACACAATAGCATCTTGCCATAAAACACTGTGCCGTTGTGCCTGGTTCTATGAAAGGCTTCCATGCTCCAACCAATGGAAATTACATGCTGCCTAAATGGGTTTGGTATATGTTTGAAGATTGGAAAGTCAAGCAACATATTTGCACACAGCTGAAACATGGCAGATGGAATGAAATCCATGAGAAAAGATACTCTTCCCCAACAACCATAGATGTTTTTATTGAAATCACATGGGCATGTTGGATGTACAGGAAAACTAGGAACTTCAATAAATCCACTGAACACTTGTCTTTCCATTGTGCTGAGAAAACGAAAACACAGTAATTTTGTCAACGAAAAAACTTGCAAAATGAAAAATGAAGAGCAAAATGTAACTGAAAGGTATTACAAAAGCTGTTTTTGAATACATATTAGTGCTAGCTCTGTTTCTGCTAGCTCCAATCTTGACAACTGGTTCACAAGGCAGGGAAACACAGTTTTGCTATGTCTAAGAGCAAGTTGATTGATAACTCTAGCTGGTCAACTCCTATGCTCATTTTCAAGCAGTTTTTACCGCTCCTTATATCGAACCAGTGGTACCGTGGCGTAGTGGTAAAAGAACGCGGACTACAACACAAGGGTTGTCAGTTCAATTCCTCCATGTGTCATATCTAAAATGCCACTGGTGAGGAAGGCAACGGGAAACCATCTCATGAATTCTACTTCCCTAGAAAAAACTCAGAGCCCTGTCTCTGGTTTCTGCTATGCTTGAAATCGACTATGCAATGCAGATAAGATAAGAAATCTCAAATCGTGATCTGACAAAGGCACAAAAACTCAATCTACAGCACACAAAGTTTGCGATCTGTCACTGGATAATTACTGCAGTGCCTCGAAATTTTAATTCTTCACAGAATCTAAAGATCTTGAGAATGTTTAAACTTATAAATGGCTTCAAACACAAAACGCTTGGCAAAGTGGCTGGTTAGTGATAGTCTTCTGTGCTGTAGGCCAAACTATGGAGCATTCTTGCTCTAGTTTTTGAAACCCCTTGTCTGTGCACCCAGCAGTAAATGGCATCCAGAATAAAGCTTGGGTAAAAAGTGTGAAGGACATTAAATAGTCCTCTTTCTTCAACATGTTGTGGCTTAGTATGTCATGTCTCAAAGAAGATTTCCACAAAAAGATTTCATCATTTCAAATACAAGGGGAAACTCATGCAGACCATTTTATCATTTGCAAATGAGCAAAAACAAGAGCCTGCAAAAAACACAGCAGGTAATTTCGTTAGCACATGAAACAAATAGCCAAATCATGAATTAATAAATGAATCAAACAGTAATTGCTCTCCTTCTTGGTTTGATTTGCAAAAACCTTACTTTACAAGCAAAAACCTTTCTTGGGAATTCATTAACTCAATAATATTAGCAAACATTTTTCTGTGTTATAAAAAACTGAATCAAGGAGAACCTTACATTTTTCCTCATCTGTTTTACATGCCAAATATTGCTCAGCTACCATCAGCCGTAGATCAGAATTATGTTCTGTAACTGAGTTGCATGTTTGAAAATATCTGAGGAAAAAGAAACAGCGTTAGACAATTCAAAGACTGTTGAATGGAATTTGCAATTGGCTTCAATGCAAAAACGATAAGGAAAAATATATAACATCGCATCAAGATGGATCTTAAATGAAAATTTATAGGAAATAAGGTTGTGGGATCATATGTTTCTGTAATGCTAAGTTGATGAGTCAAAAGTACTGTGGGTATGTATGTATGGCTATGAACGTATGGCTATGTATGTATGGCCATGAATTTATGGCTCTGCATTTGTGGCTATGTATGTTTGGCTGTGTATTTATGGCTATGTATGTATGGCTATAAATGTATGGCTATGTACTTATGTGTGTGTGTATGATTTACATGCCATTGACCAACTCGAAACACTACAGAAAAGTTAACAGAGATCCACAGGTTAGCTGCAAGACATCCTGTTTGCATTGTTCTATTTGAAATTCTAGTTTCTTCATATTCCCATTTTTGTCTTACATATCTTCATGTTTCCAACAAGTGTTGCTTCTAATTTGATCTCATTCAAAGGACAGTTTTGTAGGCTCTCTTCTGAACTTTTTGGCACTGTATCCATCGCTCCTGTATGTGTTTATGCATGTAGGCCTACTTATTACATTGTAGGAATATGCATTTAAGAATTTATGGATGCATGCATTCAAAAGGTCTCCATGTAACATAATACTTACAGCCATGCCAAATCTTCATTAATTTGTAATTTATTGCAAGCAATGTGTTTCCAGATGGCATAGCTACAAAAAAACTGATCATGATAAAAAACCACAAGGATTGTCAGTTTTCTAGGTCTGGTAAATGAGTCAGTTGAAATGAGACAGGCAATTCTGGGACTACCTAAATTCTATGACATTGAGGCTCTGCAAGAGTAAAAACCTCTCCCTCCACAAAAATAGTATAAGTTGCAGAGTAACACAATGCATTCAAGAGTACAAAATGTTATTCAATTAATTAGTTTTATAAGGAACTAGATCTTTCTATAGAGGCCATGCAAGGCCCTAGGAACTGGCAACTGTCACATGACATTCTATACATCCCCTTACCTTATTCTTGGATAGCCAGTCTTCCCTTTGTTCTTTGCGTATGCAAACAATTTCTTGAGATTCTGAAAATCATTTTTATATTAGAGAATTTTCATACATCTCATAGATACAGTTATTTAAAAAACCAAAGTTGAGTCCCAGATGCAAAATAAATGTACTTTAACCAATATGTCGACTGCCCATCCATAATGATAAAAGATATCTTTAAGCTTATTCCACCAATACTGCACTCTGGTGATACATGATAAAAATGGCAGTGATTCTTCAAAATAGATGTTAAACAGTACACTGATACCGACATCACATTGTGGTGATCCTAGCTCTGTCTCTGTGATACATATTCTTATAGCTATAGACACATTGCTTAGAAATAATCTAATCTAATTACTTCATCTTCATCAAAGAACTTCTTTAGACTACCAATGAGACACCTGCTATGACTGTATCAAACGTACTGCTCTTGTCAGTAGGAACGATCTCAATAATATCTATTAGGATTTTTTGGGTTACTAGTTACAAACTGGTCCTTAAAAGTAGGCATACATGCTGCCTTTCTCTCTTGCCACATTTTTGAAAAAGTTTTCTTTGATTTTATGGTTGAAGGCGTTGATATTGGTCATTGATTTTAGTTCCGCAAATACTATTCCGTGTTTTAGGCCCTGGTCATGGTCACGGTCAGCCCGTGTCGGCCCACTGCAGGGCGAAGGCCTCAACACGGCTTCTCCACATTTGGCGGTCTCCAGTCGTTCTGCCCCACACGGGTCCCGCCCATCTTTTCAGATCGTCGTACCACATCTCTGGCAGGTGGCCCTGCAATCTTCTCCCTTTCCTGGGCGTCTTCTCCATGACCCTCCTGGTCCATCTGCCCTTGTCCATCCGGTAAAGGTGTCCCGCCCACTTCCACTTAGACCTTTTTGTGTGTTGGATAACATCTTCCACTTTTGTCAGCTGCCGTATCACCGTGCTCTCCAGCGGTCTTCTCTTGTGATGCCTAACATTATACGTTCCATTGCTCTCTGTGCAACCAATAGCTTCTGGTTCATGTTTTTGGTGGTCGTCCATGTTTCTGCTCCGTAGGTCATAGTTGGTTTTAGGCCCTAGGTTATGCTAAATTGTACTGATAAATCTACAAGGAATTGCTCTACTGTAGATTGTATCCAAAGTACAAACATAATTAACAGTTTTTCTCAACCCCGCCCCCACCCAAACGTTTAATTTGGAGAGAGAAAAGTCACCGCCCATTTGTAATTCCAGGCGTAGCAACTACATAGTGACATATCGACAGGAAGGACCAGAAAACTGCTGGATAAGCATAGCTTTATCATAAATGCTAAGTAGAAAGCATAAAAAATGCCTTTCTTATCATTTGGAGTAACAATAAATTTGTAGTAAAAGTTTCGTTAATCATTTGGATACTTTCTTGAGAAGTGAATGTATCTCAAACGTATCGGCATGGAATATGGCGGGAAGGTCCTGGCTTGGTTAAGCATTGACTGTGCGAGATATCTGAATCGTTCTCATTACGCAACTTACGTGATGAACTAGCTTTGAAGGAGGTGGCACAGGTATGATACCAAACTCGAACGGCTCCCCTCTCACCCATAATGATACATTGGAAGACACGGAATTGGCCATTTTACCATCTTGCAGCAGTCAATCCTTTCGAAATTTTCCAGAAATCCAGCTACATAGTTGCTGTTGCTGCTGTGCGAATATTCCTCCGCAGTCTTCATTGACACCGTAGCAAACAAAACTGGTTGAACTAGATTGTTGCAACATATTTTTCAGCACGTCCTTTAAAAAATATAGAGGAACGGGCAGCGAAAGAGAATTTCAGGATACTTACTTGGGTTCTCAAACGAAATTTACCAGGGTATTAGCTAAACGATTTACAAACAGGGGGTCTCTCTCCTCGATTGGCCTAGCTACTGAAAGAGTCCCTCCTTTAAAAATTCCCCTACATACAATTCCCGATCATTCATTTCATACTTTCAAATCTTTCTCGTTGCTTAATAAAGTAAAGTTTTTGTTTTTTATTTGTTAATGAGCTTTGTATCGCATATTGATCTGCATGTAGCCTTTGTCTTTTGTGTTGTATGTTGTGAAATTACGAATCATATGAAACTGAAACTTATGGAACACATCACGTAAGACGGACCTTCCAGCAATGACTCCACATATGTGCATAAATATTCATGATTATAACAACCAAGATTACGTCTCCACACCTTGCACAATAACTGCTGTTCATCGCGGTCCCTAGATATTGCCACCACGTCCGAGCGAGTTAGCTTTGGGCAAAAATTTCCTTTTTGACCACTTGTGATTGCTTCTGGCATATCAAGTGGTGAGCCTCCCATTGGCGTCCTCCATTCCTGAGATGGCATGGGCAATTCTTCGTGGCGACATTGCTGCCCAAAGGTTCAGATTTTGGCGTCTTCCTAGGATTTCGGAGGGCCTTTTGAACGTGAAATTGCTGTAACTACAGTGACCTGTTGCTGGAAACCGTGGGTGGCCTTCATGCTGCATAGTTGGCAAGAGTTCAACGTCAAAAAGGAGAGAAATTCCATCTGCATCTACACTGATACAGAGCAGAACCCATTAGGCTTTTATGCTCACGACCTAACGATGATTGGCAAATATTGAACATGAACTTTTTCACCTATAGCAAACGCAGAAATTCTCACTGCATCGTTGGAATATATCAATGAATCACTGTACATCTTGAATAACTGATAATTGAATTTTGTACATTTTTCCCTCTTCTCCTATCTGCTCTCTTTGAATGGACCAAGCCATCCGTCTCATCAACAATCCTAACCTCACAAAATCGCTGCAGCCTCTTTCCTATCGTCGTTTAGTTGGCGATCTTTCCATCTATTACAGATACTTTAAAGGACATTGTTCTCAGGAGATCAGGGATATTATTCCAGTTCCTCTGAGGCATGTCAGGACCACCAGAAGCTCAACTCATTCACACCCTTTCCAAGTTTCGCTGCCTAATCCACGAACTCTATCTCACAAATCATCCTTCATCCCAAGAACATGCAACTTATGGAACGTCTTGCCTTCTTCTTGCTTTCCTGAGTCCTACAACTTGCCATCTTTCAAATCCAAGATCAATAAACTTGATCTTATCTCTCTATCCTCTTAGCTGCTCGCTTTCTTCCTTCTTCCTTCGTTTGGGCTTTGTATAGGCCACCATAGCCTTTCCTCAACATAACCCACTAAAAAAAAAAAAAAAAAAATACCAGTATCATCTTGTTAAAATCATACCTGTCATACTCACATAGCCTCTAATTAGAGTGGCTGTTGAGAACTGGCACTTTACTATATGAAAACAGATGTGTTTAGTCTCGAACATCACAGCTGAATCATTTATGTGCTAGCTGAATTCTAATGACTAAATTAGCCCACGACTGCAATAAGTGCAAGGGTGGGCGATCCAAACATGAACATTTCGTGTTCGAAATGTTGTTACAGGGGCTAAACTTCCTTCCCCAACATTCTCTTTCCTCTCCAAAATCGTCCTTTCTTCTAAGATACTGCACAAGAACACAAAGCTTCAATTGCTATCCAAAAGGATTCTCGAGCACTTTAATAAGAATCCAGTATTGCACGAGGAAATGACCGCCTAATGACTTTTCATTCAAGATTTTGATCTGAGCCATGTGTTCCGAAAAATAACAACATACCATAGATGTGGTTTCTGTGGCTTGTAAGAACAGCCTCTTTTCCAACATACGGTTGTCATGGCGTTGTGTACTACCGTAGGACCAAAAGGTCGTTCGTTTAGTCAAACTCGAGTTTCCGCAAATTTTTCTTCACCGTAAAGCTCAGGAAGGTTTCGCTAGTCTTCGTCATACTTATGGTTTCAGTCTACACATATTACAGCTATCATAAATTTTGAATTCAGCTGTCTTGCTGTTGCTATAGGAAAGGAACAGTTCAATACAAAAACCAAGGCAAAAATTTTACTTTCCTGTCGAAGGATAGATTCTGCAACGATGACTGTCAATCTTGAAGAATATTTCCGCACCACATTCGAAGATAAACTTCTTGTGTAAGTATTTATTTACGCAACTATACTAGATTCTCTTAGGTATCGTGTACATTTTTTATCGAAAAGGAAACTAACATTTCAGTACAAGCATGATTAACAAATGCACAAGTACATCAACATACCGTTGAAGAAATACCAAAACCTTGAGATATAGTTCTGCCCCTCGTATCACATCTTCCCGTGCTACTAAAAATGTTAAGGAAAAGATGTGGCAGAACACTTAAATAAACTGCTGGCAGAAAGCTGAAAAGCTAGAACTGTGGCTGATTCGAAAACCGAATTATACATGGAAGCAGCGGGGAGACCGTTGTTTTAAACTTAGTATAAACTTGATCTTACCAAAATTGTAACTTTTCTTAGAAATATAGCACATTATGAGTATTTTAACGAGTTTTCCCTGTGAAGTTCTAAAATAGAGATGAAGTGAAGAAACATTATTCGGAGATACTGATCTAAATGTTACTATAACGACAAATATTCTCATGATAATCAATGAATAAAACTTGAATACAATATCAAAGTAAATATTGACGTCAGAAATCTTATACCTAGCAAGTCTACGGAAATGTAAAAGGGCTGAAACACTTCTTGTAGATCTGCAAAGAAAGATTCTTTACAAGAAGACTTGTTTTCAGAGCATGGCTAAAAACTCGAATTTAAGAGTTTTGTTTGCTCTAGCTAGCATGTAAAGGATGATCTCGTGACACAGAGAAGTCATTATCAAAGCAAGCAGTTTCTTAGTCCTTTCTCTTTTTTTATCACCCTTTAGGATTTCTTGTTCTTATAGACAGAAATGCACTTCATTCAAACTGAATGTTAAGCTTGGATATGCCGCTATAAAAAACCTTTGTGTTATGGATTAGTGTGCTTATATATGTTAAATTAGGTTTCACATTAGGGCCTTATGATCAAATGCCATAACCACTGAGCCATCCCAACAACTATAAAGAAAATGTCAACCATGTCCATCTCCGCTCTTTAAATGCAACATAATTTTTTAAGATGCTAAACGATAAGGTTAATTCTCCTAGGTAAAGGTTTAACCATAATCAGTAGACTTAAATAGCAGGTATTAAGCAAGTTTGAAAAATATTCCAGCCATCAGAGGTCATTCAAAATCTTCCTCTGTTATGTTTTCTAAAAATAAAACACTTTCTGTTTGCTTAGCTCAAATAGGTGTATGTATAACAGGTAATGATTGCCATTTGTTTTAGCCATTATCCAAGAAGTTTCCTTGTATTTGAGGGTTTATTGAGCGATTCTCCCTGGCTAACAAGTGCTACATTGCACTTACCCATGTCAACATGGGATCTTTTTTAGGCGCTGAGCATCTTCCCTATTTTCATTATCAGCATTGACACATGTCTTCACTCAAAATTTCTTCTCAAGAAACGTTTTAATCAAAGACGGTTTTCATTTTATAAATGTGAATGAGAGTTGTTCCACTTACTTCTTTGTGAAATGTTTTGTTGGTAGCTCTTTCTATCATTTACATTCTGCACATTCCAAGATTTTTACCTTGAATTCTAGGAAAATGCCAGAGCGAGAAGATGACCATCTCACACCTGCAACACGTCTTCTTGAGAAAAGGAGAGAAATGAGTGAGGTGGAGCAAGCATTAGCAGCTCAAAAAGAGGTTACTATTCAGCATTTTTTCTAAGCTTTGAAAGTATTTTCATAGTTTTTACTGCTCAAAATTATCAGCAGAAGGTTCACACTTGGATTTATTTTTGGGTGAACATTCTTGAATTTTCATAAATATTTTTTGAATCTCTACACAGGAGTTTCAAATGAAAATGGAGAGCTTGCAGCAAAGAAGGGAAGAGTTAGAGAGAAAGGAATTCCATCTGAAGGAGTCACTTTTGAAATTTGACAAGTTCTTAAAGGTGAAGTTTTGCATTATATGAAATAATGAGATTATTCAGTTTGGGAAAAAATCCAGCCCACCTTCTACGGCTTTTCTGACTCTACCTTAAAATGAAGTCGCATATATTAGGAAAAAATATTGACATAGTGCACTTAATGGTTTACTTGCATAAAAGATTTGCAATTGAAAGCCCTAATGATCAATTCTAGGCTGCTCTTAAGATTAATGGAAAATTGATATTGAAGAAAATGAACAACCAGAATATTGATAATTAATTTCAAATGCACTAGTTTCTTTTATTTCTGACTGGTAGCTCAGTCAGTAGGGTTTTTCCCTAGGAATCTCAAGAATCTGGGTTCAATGCCAGTCATCACCCACTTCATATAGGGGTGGCACATTGGCTCAGGTTGACGTCTAGAATAACGCTATGAATTTCTGGTAGGAAAATGACTCCAAAAGAACTCGTGCAGAAAAGAAAGCAAAGGAAGAGAATGATGCCAAGAAAACCAAGGATGGTGAAATATCTAGGTGAGTTGAATCCATAGCAGATAAGTGTTTCAATTTAATGCTTATGATTTCTCAGTCACTTGTATTATTTTCTACCTGTCTTTGTTTACCAATCAGCAAACTAATCATTATTAATCAGTGGTAATTTTGTTATTTTGGAAGCGAGTTTCCCCTTTACTGAAAAGTTGCATTTTGAGATGACCTTTACTTTGAATGCACATTCTTATCCATGTTGTCAATTTTTATGGAGCCCTGAATTTTTACATGGTTTCCATTTTTCTTTAACCAGACTTCATGAAGAGATAACAATTCTTTCCAAGAAAAGGGACAAAATGCAGAAAAAGTTAGATAAATATTCCATGTACCAAAAGTACTTGGATAAAGTTCTTGAGATTTCTGAAGAGGTGAGCAGAGCCTAATCAATTTTTATGATGTAAAATCATCAGTTTATCAATGGAGGAAAATTGTTTCTCAGTTAGATTTTTGGGAGCTGCCTCAAACAAATTATCTTAGATATCTGTCAATGGTGCAAAAAGTTGGGTTATCAGTTGAAGCTGGCTGTCTCAAAGATATTGTTTCTATATCAACTAAAGCGGAACCCAATTGTTATCCACATTAATAGGTTTTCGAACTTTGCGGTTTCTGTTCTTATTTGAAGCAAATCTGGCTGCAATGCTGATAACTGGGATATGGTTAGTTCCAGCTCTGTGTTAATGAAGAACTGCAAGGCTTTATGGATCTTGAAATGCCTTGTCTTATAGAGGAATTGTGCTAGCAGTCAGTTTTAAAATTGAAGTTTGCAAGTCAAGTCAAACCATTTTTTGGGGAGAAGTTGGTGGGCAATCCATTGCTTTGCAGTCTCTGGGTTAAAAAGGAATCCGGAAAAGAGCGACCAGTTGTAGGCTAGAACCATTGATCATTGATCTCCTGTTCAGGTAGCGCATGCTATGATCTCTTCTGCAACAGAAACAATAAATTTATTGTCTACCATTACTGCCAGGAATCTGTGTCAGAAAAACCATGTTTGGTATGTTCAAAAGAAAAAGAAATTGCATAGCATACTCGATTCCGACCTTACAGGAACCCATAGTTTACGGCTCTGAGTTTTATCACCTGTAGTGGATTTTAATAAGGTGGTTTGCCTTTGCCTTCCTTACCAATGGTGTTTTTGTGACACGTGCAAGTTTCAACCCATGGCTTACGAGTCTGCACGTCTAGCCACCATACGATGGGATCAGTAAAAGAAAGTTGAAGGGGAATTATAAATGCTGTTAGCACTCCAACGACTTATTTGATCTCATTTTATGATCTAGAATGTCTCCTTGAGTGGATTCGTGTATCACAAGTCTTGTGCATATTTTTCTCATATTCATCACGATAATTCTTTTTTATGCATCGCACTTTCAGTTCCATGAAATAAGAGAGATAACGGCAAGATATGATACACTCATCGCAACACATATGGTATGTACAATCAGACCATTCTTTCAAGATACTCAGTTAACATCACTGATGGGACCTCCTAGGTTGCGTTTTTTGTACCCCCTGGACAATTTTTAGTTTGCGTCACACCGTGTGATTATTCAACACCTCTTTTTTCGTTATTTTTATTATGAGAAAAGTTGAATGAATGAAGAACTAATGAGAGGACAACATTTAGGTTCCTCGTCTCTTTCTGCATATGAAAGAGAAAAGTACAACATTGATAAGATATAACTTTAATCGAGTTTTACTAAATTGGTGACCGAGACGTGACGTTGATAATAATTGTTGGTAGATTTAATATAGTGGAATAAAGATGACCAGTCAATCTGAAATTCTCCTTGTTTTCCAGACTTCCTTCTTCCGCTATTGTTTAATTTTTTTGCCCAATCGCTAGCAAGTTTTATGCAGTATTAATACTTCAAAATTTCTGCTTATATCAATGGGTATCAATCATCGGATAATAATTCTGATCAATGTGCAAGCTACTTGCCACTAAGCTATCGCTGCATCTAACTGTATGATGTAGATAGTTATCATTACCATTAGCCGCAACCTGCAAGTAGCCCTTACTAACTTGGCCCTGCAGACAAGTTACTTTTTCAACATAACAAGGTTGGAAAGTTACGTCTTCCTTTTCATAACATCGGTTTTCAGAATTACATTGTGGCCTTTTTTATTGTTTTAGGAGCTTCTTGAGCGTGAGCACAAGAATCAAGATGGCATGGAAACAGAGAAAGCGCGACTTAGTCGTTTTATTGAGGTACCTATGAAAGCTGCTATTCCTACTACTGCTACTACTACAACTATTATTCATACTCATACTAATACTAATACTAATACTAATACTATAACTGCTACTACTATTACTACTACTACTACTGTTACTCATACTAATACTAATACTAATACTACCACAACTACTGCTACTACTACTACTACTACTACTGCTATTACTCATACTAATACTACTACTTCCAATGCTACTTCTAGTACTGCTGCTGCTACTGCTGCTGCTGCTATTACTTCTAATCACATTAATTATAATTTTGTTAAGTTTCTTATTTATGAAAATATTAAACATGCAAATGTTGGCCTGTGAGTAGGGTACCGACGACGGGATTCGAACCTGCGCGAATAGATCGCACAAGGCTCAAAACATTGCATCTTAAACATACAAACCTCTCTATAATTAGGCAGTTTACAAATGGCTTGCCTGAGTAGAATAAATGTGAAGGTGATGATTGTAATAATGATTTGGCTTTAGGTTTGCTGTAAAATATCGGAACGTCAAGTAAATCCGACTCGTTTATTAAGATTATTTGAAATGTATGCAATTAGTAAGACCTCCAAAATCATCTTGAGCATGTGAGCCATGCGTCAGGCTTCATATTTCTGCAGGGAAATGAAGGTGAATGCTATGCGATGATAATCTTTCCACTTGAATCATCGTTTTCCCCATGATTGCCTCACTGCTGGAGCCTTGCCGATCGATAACCATTGCTAACATAATGACGTTTTTAAGACCACCTTTTTAATGCAATCAGTTGAATAACTTGATTGTCCTACATTCAAAACATGGTTAAGTCTAGCCAAGTGTATTTCTGAGACTTTGTTGATATTTTGAGTCCATTATTTAGCGAAACCATGGAATGCATCATTCTCTATCAAGCTAACCATTAATTCCTCGATGAATCAGATTTCGCTCTTTTTACTCTTAAGACAAATGAACCTCCCTATTTCCAACGGAGTTGCTTCATCTTCACGATACACATCTGTGCCACTGTTGACAAGCTAAACACAACTCATTTTTTACTCCTAAAATGGTCTGAAATTTGGAATTCTGGACGTTTGCAAATGGTAAATCACGAGAAGCCTTGAAAACCAGCTTATGCTGTGGGGCAGCGCTCCTTAATAGAATTAAACATGAAACATGAAATATGAAAGTGTTCTAGTTCATGGTGACGTTTTCTCTTCGAATTGCTTACGCCAATGAAGTTCAGTTGCGTGTCACACTTTTATTTTCTGACCTCTGCATGAACGGGGTCACCGCGTCATTGTTCTATGTGTTTCTTTCATTACACGTGTTTGTTCAGTCAGTTCCATACAGCTGATGCACAGGAACGCTTGCCCTGTTTCTTTGCTTGGAGCTGGCTTGGAACGCCTTTGGTTCTTGACTCGGCTATGGTCGACTGCAGCCAAGGAGGACTCTGCAAAATCGAATGACCTACATCGATGAGTGTTGTCAGATGGTATACGCGAGGTCTGTCCTAATGAAAGATTGCAACTATTCGAATATTCGGTTGTAAACTCACCGACTATAAGGTTATTCGAGGAATAGGGGCTTAGTTGGGGCGCGGCTCAAAAAGTTCCAAATTCTCCCCATTCAATACGTGGCAATGATTTAATCACAGATCATTTAGCATTTCAACAAGTCAACAGACCATTCAATCCGAATAATCGAACCATTCGAACTATTTATTGAGTCAGCAGCGAACAATCTTTTCGCTCCATTGTTATTCGAATAGTCATCATATTACCGAATACCGGTTATTCGGCCTAGTATAAACACAGTATTACAACTGTATAACAAAGTGAACTGCAACCACCCCCTTGTCGTCAGTTCTATTCAACACAATTTCGTATTTCTCCGTCTGTTGTTATGTTTGATTGTTATGTATATTGAACAAGGCTTTTTTTTTACCTTAGGAGAAAAACAACGAAAACTTAAACTACAACAATCAGGTAATGATCCCTTGGTATACACATCACCGTAAAGTAAACATCCATCGTACAATATCTTGGTAGTTTGCATAGTAGTATGAGCACATTCCTGCCGTGCTGAAGGTTTCTCCACTCTGCAATCAGTAGGTACCTTTGGGAAATTTTGAGGGTTGCGTAGTGGTTAAGCATGCGGACTCACAGCACAGGGGTTGTCAGTTCGATTCCCCCATGTGTCACTTTTAAAACGCCATTAGTGAAGAAGGCAACGGGAAATCACCTCATGAAGTCCACTTCCCTAGAAAAAGCTCAGAGTCCTGTCTCTGGTTTCTGCTACGCTTGAAATCGAGTATGCAACGCAGTATGGAGCAGTATGGAGCGAGGAAAGGAATTTACTCTCTCAAACAAGATGCTAATAATTTGCATTATTAAGGATGACTTTCGCGATTCTAAGTGGAACATATCAATTTTAATGGATTAGAGAGGTCATTGAGGTCAGGAAATGGTTAACATAACTTGTTGCAATCAAATTTCATTTGTGATACTCATTAAAATGGTATGGGAAATCGACCTCTTTGGCAAGGGCTATAGAACCATTGTTAGTTTGAATAACACTCTTGAGATGACACGCCTTTAACCTGCTCAACTACTTGAGCTGTTTCTATGTTTGTAATGGACAATGAGGAGCTTTTTGCTTATCTCAGTGTCCAGTTTCTTCCTCTTGATGTAATCACAGCTCCTAATGGACGACTCACGTGTTTTTTAAGTTGATGTTTAAGAGCAACGATGGAATGTATACTTTGACTGCCAATTAGCAGTTCGAAATTTAGGGTCTAGCATTGTTTTGACGCACCAGCTGAAGAAAAGTGTGCAAGGATTAAGCCATTAACCTAACCTCGGATTAAACGATGTTTTGGGGTCTTTACACTGAATATGGATGAGTTTACTTTTCTTTAAACTTTCTATACTATTGATTTTAAATAGGGTCGTTATTAATAACAGTATTTGTAGCGCTGATAAGGTTCACCCTGTATAAATAATTATATTGTTACTATTGTCATTATTATCATCATTATTTTCCCAAAGCTTGCCCAATTACAAACCCAACTGGAAGAAGCTCAAAGCAATGCAGTCAAATGGTATTAGCAAGAATTTCCCTGCTACCTTGTGCAGTTCAACTGTTTTGCGCAAAGATTCTCATTCCTGCACTGTTTATTGCCTCTGCAGAGTTTGTCATTGTGCTCTCATTTTTGGGTCAGCTCCGTGGCCCTTCTTTTCTTATTGTGTGTAGTCAGTCACTTTCTACATAGCTACCCAAAGCAAGCTTACCTGTCCCTTGCCATTTACATATAGCTAAAGCATTAATCAAATCGTCACTTTTTCTTACCAAGCAAGTGGCGCAAAACTGAGAAGATCAACAATTCAAGAATCAGTCCCTTTTTCTGACCAGGGGAAGCCCACCTAGATGTTTCCACGATTTGAATTTTGCATTTCCTTCATATACACGTAAATAATTCTCTTTTTTAACTAAGATTTAGCTGTGACACCCTAGTTGGAAAGCATGCAATATGTGCTACTGATTGTGCAAATTTTGAGCTCATGGGCACTTCATCTGTCACATTGGGTCGATTTACCCTTATCAGAATGTCAACTATATCTCAAGTTTTTCTAAGCATAAGATGACTTTCCACTCTGGCTGTCACCCCCGTCAGAATCTTCGTATAAGAAGGCAGACAGTATTTCGTAGACGTGGAAGTAAACAACGGAACTAGTTGTAAGGAATCTTCTTAGAACTTTCTATCATCCACGAGGCGAGGTTACTGCCAATGCAATTTGTATCTGTGGCTTAAAGCGATTCCATCCCATAAAGAGACTCCCTATTTGTTGCTAAATCCACGCCATTGCGTATAGCCTTAAATAGTATCACAACGTCTTTGTTCTTTTTCTACCAGGGAATCCCAATGGACCCACATTCAAAATACCGCTGCAAAGAAGACATTGCTCCTTGGGCGAATAAAAATGTGAGTATTTGGTGAAGCGTAGCCTGCATCTGAGCCTATTTTGGTTTCCATGTCGCCAACATTCGTATCCCGGTATTTGTGTTCAGGTATCTCGCTCGTTTGCTAAATCGTTGAGCACACGACTCAAGTGAGCAACACGTGTTTCCCTCTGTTCTCATGTGGCAAATAATCCATTCAAACAGTCAACGGAGGAAGTTGAAAAATCCCAAATTAACGCGGAAATTCTCTGTTGCAGACCATTAAACAATTCTTTAACTTTTGAAATCAATACTTGGGAAGATAATTGACCTACCAAAGTGCTTTTCCCGGTTACCGCACGGCTAATAAATGCCCGGGAGGATTTGTTGCATGGCCTCTCCCCTTGTTTGTGTGACCAAGAACCAATGGACACTGAAGGCTTGCTATGAGGCCCAGCAGAAAAGACTAACATGTTTTCCAAGCTGAAGTTATTCATTCGATGGATTTAATTTCGATTTCAGGGCCACACACAATTTATACATGCTGGTTAATAAGCACCTGAAGCAAGATCTACCAGCTGAAGGTACAATGGATCAGCTAGCAAAGGTTAGTGTCGCGAGACTGGTTTTCTTTGTTTTTTTTTCTTTTTTTAGTGATTTATGATCAGGAAAGACTATGGTAGCCTATACTAAGCCCCAACAATGGAAGAAAGAAGAAAGTGAAAGGTTAAGAGGAGAGAGAGATCAGATAAAGTTTATTGGTCTTGGATTTGAAAGATGGCAAGCTGTAAGATTCAGGAAAGCGAGATGGCAAGACGTTCCATAAATTGCATGTTCTAGGGATGAATGATGATTTGTGGGATGGCTAAGTGGCGTATACCATGCTTCATAGGCCTAAAAATCAATTTGAAATTGCGACGGGGCGCTGGATGACCGGGCAACGCTGCCATTCCCAATTCCATGCACCTCCTAGCTATGACGTCAGTCTGGCATAAATCGGCCTTGTTGTCCATTGCTGTCAGTTGCTCTCATAGAAACAAGTAAACGGGTATAGAAATATTTCCCATGACCGCGCTTCTTTCATTGCTCATCTTATGTCTGCTGTTTTAATAACAATTTTGCGTGTTTTCTTTGGTAATTTGTGAGTCAATTTTTTTAATAGTTTTTAGGCTATTTTTTGTAAAATGGGTGTAAAGATTAGCTTTATCGACACGAACGTTTGTAGACTTTTGATTGGTTCATGTACTATCATTTAACTTTCGTGTTTCGCCAATAACGTCAGAGTTTGAGATTGGAGTTGGAGAGTGACACGCGAGGGTGAGCTCGATTGATTAGAAAGATAGTGTTGCAAAAAGAAACTTGTGTTGTTCCTCTGAACTTCTCTGTCACGTCAAGACCCAAACGAGTGTGAGGGATCAACGTTCCTCAACGACATGTGACTAGATAGAAGGCTGAAATAAACTTTTGTTCGAAATTTGATGTTTTCCTAGAGCAGCGAAAATTCTTCCTATCTGCGTGGAGTTAATCAATGAACGGTTTTCCTCTTTGTCGAGAAAGCGACGCACTTTTGTTAACTTCCCTGCTTGTACAAATAGCAAGCATATGCGTTGGACAAACCACGTGCACGATTAATTTCTGGATTGGCCGTAGCAAAAACACTTTACAAGTGTACACGAGAACCATTTTTAGCTAAAGCGTGTATTGCAAAAATAGGGGCCCCAACCAGTCGGGCAAAGTGTCAACATATGTAATTACCAGTGAGGTAGGAAAGGAGCCATTGGGGCGGGAAATGAGCCATTGGGGCGGGAAATGAGCCATTGGGGCGGGAAATGAGCCTTTGGGGCAAATGGCTCGTTAGTGACAATGTTAAAAAGAAAAAAAATGATCGATTGTTTAACTCGTGCTGAATTCTTTTCTTCAGATTCAAACATTTATCCACGATTTGTCCCACATTGCAAGCGACATTAGAAGATCTGAAATCTCGAACACTTCAACGTCAGCAACCACACTCTAACGTCTCGTTTTTCGTATAGATGCCTTTGTTATTTTTCGATCATATTAGTTAATCGTACTGTCAAACTGGTGTATCCTGGTATGGATTTCTGATTGAAATTTCAAGCTGAAAACACCGACAATTATTGCTTTCACCGCTGTATTCCGTTTATCTGAAATTCTTCGTCATTTTTACAATCATTGTTACTTACTTGCTATTATCATTATCATCTGATATCATCATCCCATGTCTACAGTTGGATAGTAAAAAATACAAGCTAAGCCAGATGAGTCATTTACTAATAATAGTATGCAACAGCTCGTCCCTACCGGCGTTCCGAACCTAGTCCTGCCCTGGAGTTCAGGGACAGGCTGCCAAGAGGGGACGGCTTGCGCAACCGGCGCCGACACCACTCACACCCTCATCTGATCGGAAGAAAGGACAAGAAGAGAAGCATAACTCATGCTACAGCATCCCGAACAACTCAGCTGTGTTTCTTTATTGCCATTTCTGATTTCTTATTTCTAGAATCCATGCTCGTAGCAATAGATTGTACATACTAGTTAAGATTTTAGCGGGATTTTTGTAGCCGCGCTTGTCAAGAACCCAATTATTATCCTCCTTTTGTGACTTTCAAGTCTTCGCTCGTTATTCAGGCCATCATCAGGCGTTTCTAGAGAAAAATGTGTCTAAATGTCAGTTATTCTTGAGCAAAATTACTATTTGTGATAGTTCACATATATTTTGTCCTCTTGTTTGCATCCTTTGTTACGTTTGAGGTTCGAGGACTATGATCAGAAAATGAGAAGCATAGTAATCAACTGACAGATATGAATAAATCCAAAATCAACAGAACTTGCCTTTATACCAGATGTACTTAACAGAGTTAACGACCTATATAATTGTTCCTTTTGATTACATTGAGATTACAAATGTACAAGACAGAATACAATAAGAGTACAATAAAGAGTTAATGTGATAAGTGCTAATGAGTTGTTTACAATTAAGGATAAGGTGCAGGGCAGAATTCAGTATTAGTTTGAGTCATGCCATGAGATGCACACGCAACACCTTTGATGTACCTCAGAATTTCAGCAATTCTTTGTCCAAACATTCAATTTTATTTGTGGCGGTTTGGATAGGTTTGGTACTCTCAAGTTTAGTATTTGACACGCTTAATTTCATGAAATTGCCATTATAGTGATGGGTTGAGTGGCTTACAGAAATGAGAAATGTAGATAAGAAATTAGCAGAAGACATGAAGTAATATTATGTGCCACTGCAAATTCCCCTAACAATTGAGTACTAAGTCTAGCAATGGTTCATTCAAGCAGGCTTTAGATCGACGACCAAATCGGATACACTTTTGGAGAGATTTTATGTACTCTGCAATTACTGGAAGAATTGCTTCTCTTTCATGTGTTGCCAGTGCAACCCCAACTTGAACAGGCTTGGTTCTGTGCAGCATTTCGTGATGAAAGCCTGTGCGATGTACTCCATTATCAGGTTTTGGCCATTGCTTTCTTCCGTTGCAATTCGCAGCTCTGTGGTCCATTCCAGCCACCTTCAAACAGCTATAGCAAACGTGATTTTCTTTGGCTGCTTGCAGACGATCGTAATGAATTCTTAATGCAGCAAACTTGGGACACTGGTCTGGCCAATGATGGGAATGCAAACAGAGCCAACGTTGATGCCGGATGGGAATGCTACTCTTACCGCTGTCCTTGTTTTCAGCTCCGAAATCACTGACCGCACGTCTCTGTACTGAACTTGTTCTAATAGGTGCTGTGGCACGCATGCGTGACTTCATTGCAATTGTCATCCATTTCATTTATACCTTTAGGGTCGGAGGATCCTTTCCTCTTTCAAGATCTCTTGCCCATGCTTTTCTATCATCAGTGCACATCTTCTGCTCTATGATTGACAGCATGTGGCTGTTGTCCATGTCCATTCGTACCCCAATTTCTTTCAGTATATTGTAACAGCGTTTTGTAACAACATGTACTAGGTCACAAAAACGAGCATCTTCACCTTCATGCAGTGGTCGAAATTTCACAATATCTTGCGTAATCGTGTCAGATACGAAGCGTGGGTCTCCATAAATGGCATCTAAATACTCCGAAGTCGATTCATAATCAGTTCCGATTCCTTTGATCAACTCCATGGTTTGTCCTTTAAGCAAGTACGCAATAGAACTATCGCATCTATCTCTCTTGGTGTATCTAGAGCCTCGATTGCGTGTTTGAAATCGGCACGAAATATCGCATATTCTCGTACGTCACCTGACAACGTGGGCATCTTTGGTTTTCTTGCTGGAAGCTGCAAAATTTCCCTGTTTCTTTCGACCTATTCTTGATTGATAATAGGGCTGAATATTCCCGTTGTTCGGAGTGTCTCTTTGAGTTTCATCATTCTGCTGCACTTCTTCCGCCACAGCTTCTGTATCTACAATATCCGGGGTTTCCATCATTTACATCCTTCAATGTTTTGTCCTCACCATCATCCACATATTTCTTTGCTTTAACTTCTGATGGCATGGCATTCTTAAATACGTCATGGCATTCTGCTAGTCACTTTTCCCATTCCCATATTCACTACCATCGTCGATTAGCGTAGTAAATTCCTCGTGTTTACATACAAGGCAGTCAAATTCTCGTTGAAACTTACGCAATAATTCGCTTACTTCTTTTACCGCTGTTTCATTGTCAATTGAAATCTCTACGTCTTTCGAAGCTCGTGTAAATGCTGATTTAGCTGTCCTTCGATTAATTTTTGCTCGCTTTAACTCTGCTGCGTCCGTCAAATTCCTTATTCAACTGGTTCAAGTTCAACTGTCATAAATTGAATTCAGGCAGGCTTAGAGCAACGACCGAATCGGAGACACTTTAAGAGAGAGTTTACTCGATTTATGGCGGTCTATCTGAAGCTTAGTACGATTAAACTGTTCCCGTAAGCCAGGAATAAAGGTCCTGATTAGCATACGCCCTTCTTCTGTCTCGTTCTCCTTTAAAGGCTGGTTTTCATAAGACGTATTTCGACGTGTTGAATCGTGATTCAGAGTCTACCATCAATTAAGATTACTTCCGTTTTATGAAAATCGACCAGATTTTGTGAAAACCACCTATCGGAGATAATCCTAACAGAACGTAATTCATCGTAATTCAACGTATTGCATCGGAAGGAATCAAACAATGTTGCTTCTTCCGACAAAATACGACGAATTACGTTCGATGAATTATATGAAAATCAGAAATGCGTCAAATACGTTGAAATACGGTAGCAAAATCTCATTTTGACTAAGGTTCTCTCGTACTGATAAATGCACGTCTTGATTTCGAAATGGCAGACGAGCAGGATGAGCGGGAAGGAATTGCTGATTTTATGGATATGATTCAAGACTATCCAAGTATTTACAATCGTTCCTTAAAAGACTTCAAAGACAAGTTCAAGAAAGAGAATTGCTGGAAAGCTGTTGCCGAAAGGGTAATTGAACCGGTTGATGTCATCAAGAACAGATGCGAGAACATTAGGACACAGTTTGGAAAATATTTGAAGAAAAGGTAGGGCATATCTGGAGCTGGCACTACGAATTTCATTCCGGTAGATCCAAAACTTGAACGTTTGATGTGGTTGAAGAATTTCATCGTTACCAGACCAAACTCGGGAAACTTTAGGAGAAAGCAGATGATTACGAAAAGCAATATGGAACTTGCTGAAAACGATGATGATGAGAATAGCAGTAATGGCAGCAACGATGACAGCGAAGAGAAAAGTGAGATTACATCTAACGCTAGCATTTGCAGCCAGGCCAATCCAGGGGAAGAAGATGCAGAAGAATGTAGAACTGGGTCACAGCAACAACGAAACAAAAAACCAGGGTCAAAGAAGGAAAGCAGAAAAATTCAGCTTGAAAAAACTGATCTGCAGCTTAACTAAGCATTGGCTTCATTGAACTCAACATTGTCAAAGCCACAGCAGGAAAAAATAAATTCAGATGTACATCAACTAGATGAAGATGACTTAGTTGCTTTAAGTTTGGAAAGGCGATTTCAAAAGTTAGATAGCAAGCAGAAAGCTCTGATGCGCAATGGCATTGAGAGGTTTTTTCTGGAATTAGAGGTTGGCAGTAGAGGTTTTGCTCCTTCTCCACACCAATCATTCTTTCAATCATCCTGTCATATATCCTCAGTTCCTGAGTGAATGCTTGAAAGTGGCCGTACCGCTTGCGTTCTAGGAAAATTTCCCGAATCCGGAATCCCTTCTTCCTATATTTTTTCAGCGTAAGCAAAAGTTCTTCTTTCTCAAAAGGGCTATAATAACTAACAAATTGCGTTGCAGCATTAACATATGATCTACTTCGTCTGACATAGTATATTACCTTTCTCTTAGGCCCTTGTCTTATTTGCCGCCGAATAACTTAAGATTATGGGCCATATTTGTATCCAAAGACCACATGTTAACATAGTCATGTGATCGTGCCCCGTCTTTGCCGGTGGAATTACGATGAATTAAGATGAAATACGTTTTTCGGTGTTCATATGTCGTGAAAATCGTGGACCTTGAATTGCGATGAAATACGTCGAAATACGTTTTATGAAAACCAGCCTTAACTACTGCTCAGCAAGCGAACGAACGATGATTTATATAAAAATAAGAAAGCAGCTCGATTACAAAAAAGCATTGTTTGTCAGCAATATAATACATGGCGTCTCTAATCAGAGTTATTCAACGAAACAAGCAAAAACCTTGATATTTTTATCAGTTTTAAAGAAAAGGTTTCAACATACTTACTAGACTAAAATATGCTGTCAATTTTAACAGATGACAGCTTTTTCTTGGCAAGCATGCGGACACATACCGCATGGGTCGTGAGTTCGATTCCTCCAGGTGTCACAATAAAAACGCCATTGGTGAGAAAGGCAACGGAAAACCACTTCGTGAAGTCCATTTCCTTAGAAAAAACTCAGAGACATGTCTCTGGTTTCTGCTACGCTCGAAATCGAGTCATTCGCAGTATAAACTTTGCTCTCGCGGGAGTCGCAGTTTTGCATTTGAAGCCAAAGAACATGCACTCAATGCTTGTTGGTTTGCAACCATTCCGTTATGGGAAAAGAAGATAAGAACGAAGACGATTTTCTAGATCAAGCCCACATTAAGAAGTGCTGATACTATTCGCAAAACAACGCTTTTATGAACTGAACTTAATACGACACAGATCGTTTGCTTAGATATTAAAAAGCAAGAAACCCAAAACAGCTCCTTCTTCAGACCAAGTATTCCTTTTTACAGTAATTCTGTTTAAACCAATCGTTAACCTTTTGTAGTGGCAGTCTCGGCTGGGCTGTTTTGCACTAAGCAATAACTGCTGAATAGAAACCCATGAACCCGCAGTTAGAAATAACCAGGTCATGCGTTTGTTGTAGGCGTTCGATAGTGGCGCCATGGTGTAGTGGTTTAGCTTGCGGATTCTTAGCGCATGGGTTGTGAGTTCGAATCCTGCACGTGGTGGGGAAGGTAATGGGAACTACATCATGAAATCCACGTCCCAAGACTGACGCTACAGCCTTTTTTTATCGGTTTCTTCCACGCTCAACCCGAGTATGCAATCCAAGTATATAATAGGGCTTCGATGAGCTAATCGGAGTATCCCCTGCCACCTAGACCATCGCTCGCATTATTCTAAAATATTTTGCAGCAACGCATGTTGCGATAAGGTACTCCAAATCTCTTTTCGGCAGCATACCCCAAAGTTAACGTTATTGCGTCATCATCTATTGTTGTCTTATCACCAACACCCATTCACATGAACACCGTGCTTTATTATTAACAGCCCGGTTTTCTTAATTACTTCCTTCGTACTTTCCATAATTCTAAATAAAGGATTTCAAATCATTACGAAAAGCAAAAAATCAAAGACAGAAGAAGAGAAGTAAGCTAAAATCAAACCTTCAAAATTAGACAATTTTCTTGATTACCGCACTGTGCTTCAACTTCCCTTTCTCAATTGCTGAAAGTAATCCCTCAGCTGCAATTAAAGATCGCAATTGATCTCCATGGTACGTATGCGTGTTAGACTTCATTGTAGTCCTTGAAAATAAACAACAAAGTCTCACTGACTGATACTTCCCTTTGCTATATAAAACAAAGTTCGCTTGAATTCCTTCCATCGACTGACAGCCAGACGATCGGAGCATCGAAAGGTAACCTGAAGAGTGAGTATTTCCGGGCGATCAGCTGGTTTGCAAAAAGCCAAGCGATCTTAAACAAAACACGGTGCATATCCGGTTCCAAGTGTTTCACACTGAGTCGACCCCCTAACTTTTAACTGTTGTTAATGATCGTCAGTTGGCTAAATAGCGTAGAGGTACAAGCATGTCGAACGCTTCAACGTTGATATTCTTCGTTAACGGTGAGTTAGACTTGCAAGTTACATTGTCTTACCCTATGCTTCATTCTTGCTTCAAGTAACCGATCGATTTAGCTGTAAGGGAGTGAGATTTTGAGCGCTTTGCCAGACGTTGAAAGGATGAGCACGATTCAATGAGAAGCAATAGCCTAAGCTCGAATGGTCATCGTTTGCTCTGTGCCCAGCGCTCCCTTTTCTACGTGGCCTTTGCCGAGAAACGTTGGTTCGTTGATGTCCCCGCAATCGGGCGGCCCAAACTTACGGTCGCTCTTCGCTGCATCGTTTGCCCGAAGGCGACTGGCATTCAACTTATGCAATCATTGGGATGAAGGGGTCGACTTCGCGGACGAGGGTTCATACCACGAACCCCTTCGGTCTCGAATGCCCCTTCCTACACTCAACGTGCACAGCTCCATCCTAGAGAGCTGTCTGCGACGATGTTCAATGGAGTCGAATGCCTCCCTGGAATAGGACGATGGAAGCTGCCTATCTAACATCTTGAGGTCGGCGATAGAGGACAGACCAGTCGTCAATCCCATGTGATAGATCTGGCCGCGAAAAGACATTAGGGGGTTTAAGCAACCACGAAGATAACAGAGAAGATCTCAGATTTCGAAATATGAAACAAGGAGAGTGAATAACCTGTAGGTACCCAAACCTAGGCTAGAATTAACTAGAAAGAGCTTTTCGTATAAAGGTGCCAAGGTGTGGAATGATATCCCAAACAATATAAGAAGTGTGGAATCAGCTGCCCTTTTCAAAAAGCAGGTTAGAAACTATTTTCTGGGTCAATAAGACATTGAAGATCCCCGCGAAACATGACCTCCAGGAAGAACAGTAAGATTTTAGATCTACATTTTGTTTAAATAAGCTGTAAATATTCTTCATATGATTTACTTACTTTTGTAATTTATACTGATGGAGTTATCATGTGTAAAAAAGATTGAATGAAATGATAATAGACAGTCGTATTTTGCCACGGCAATAACGATATCCGCAGTAGGTCCTCGGCGGGACGAGTTCTTTACTAGATGTGTCGGAGAACTGGGAAACGATGGCTCGTGACCGCTCAAATTGGCCCCAAAATATCAAAGTTGGAGCTAAAGTTGCCCATGGTAGCTGGGCACGCCGTGAAATTGAGAGACGCGACCGAACCCACGCCGTGGCGGACTCAAACTCACCACGGAGTGTTGCGTGCGAGGACTGCGGTAAAATCTGTGCAAGTGCTTTCGGCTTAAGGGCTCACAAGAGATGGAAGCACCAAAACTCCACGACCAAATGACTTCCTCTCCGTCTTCTTCGATATCAAAGGACCGCCGATGATGATGAACCATGACAGTGGTGGCCGTGGTGTAGTGGTTAAGCACGTGAACTCACAACGCAGGGTTTGTGAGTTCATCGTATCCTGCTAGTGTCACAACAAAGCAGCGCTGGTGAGGAAGGCAATGGAAGCCACCCAATAAAATCTACTACCCTAGACAAACTCAGCTAGAGCGCTTTCTCTGGTTTCTGCTTTTCTCGAAGTCCTAAGAACCTACATTTTTAGGAGTTAGCCTAAACAGGTTCTTAAATAAATGGCAGTTAACAGAATTTTAGGCTACTCGAGTTCTTTAAATGGGTTCTTAATCCTAGACAAAAAACAATTAAAACACGGCTGCAAACAAGTTGGTAGTTAGCCTAGATTGTTATTTTTTATTTTGTTATGAACTGACCCTTTTAAAGGAAATCTAGGTGAGCTTTCGAAAATCTACTCCTTTTTTGAATTTCTCCGTCCTAGATTTTATGTAAATAATAATCCCTGCCTCCTAGATGTTCTAAAGCAGGCGTGTCCAAATGTGGCCCTTAGTCGAATTTCATCCGGCTCACAGCCTGCTGCCATAGAGCATATAAGTAAAAAGATTGAAATGAAAAAGCATGTGAAACACAAAATGGCTTGTTAACGTTTGTTTGAATAAATCATTGCCATGTGCGAAAAGATTCAGCCAAGGTTGGCCCCTACCAATGCTACCATATAAAATCTGGTCCCCTTTTCAAAAAGTTAGGACACCCCTGTTCTAGAAGCTCATGGTTACAATAAGGGGAAGTCAGTGGCCCCACCCTTAGTAAGTTGTACTATCGCTTTCGTTATCATCGTGGTTGGTTAAACTCCCTATTGCTAACCGCATTCGAAATTACATCCCAAAAAAAGGGAAGCGGGCCGTGACGAGTTGAACTCGCTTTGCGATAGGGTTGTGTGACGTAGGGGGGAGTATGAGCAACTAATGACTGATCCATAGTATTATTCACGTTTACTGAAATTCAATCGCGAAATGACGTTGTAATCACGTCTCGCGAAATTTTTCGTTGCAAGTCAATACGCAGTAGAAACTCGCTATGTCTTGTGCGTCGTTTTGCGTGGTACACCAACCAATTTCTGTGTTTACTCGAAAATTGTTAAGAAGCAATCGACTGGAATAATTAAAAAAAGGAGAAGAAAAGACCTAGAAAATTGTATATGCGCAATGGATATAATGCGCATTTAGAGTAGAAGGTGTTTGTGCTGTGGAAGAAATATGGAAATATCGATCTCCCAGCTGAGAATACGAGAGAGGGGGACAGTCGATAAAGTAACGAAAAAAATGGGAAACAAGAGAGCTAGACAATTTCGCATGCGCAATATATGTTGTTTTTTCACAGCTTCTGCTGAGATTTCCTCCCTCAATCCTGCTATGTACGCTGACCGTCCTATATCTGCAATTGGTCACCTTCGACCATTACCTCTGCGACCGCAGTCTTCAAAATCCTACTGTTTTTCAGCAATATCCACCTGCAAATTCGTGTTCTTTCGCAACTGTTCCGTTAAGAAGTACTTAAACCCCATGAAAAAATTCTCTGCTTGACATTAACGAAAAATCAAATACCATCAGCCTCGATTGCACAAAATTGCTCACCTGGATTCAGTCGCTACGTATTTAATGACTTTTGATTAATTGACTTATTTACTGATTGGCTAGTTGATCATTGATGGATTGGCTCATTGATTGGCTCATTGATTGGTTGATTGACTGTCTGACTTTTTGACTGACTTACTGGCTGGTTGAACCAGTTGGTGCAAGATCACAAACTAAACATCCGTTGCACCCCTAAAGATTCATCACAGTAAGTACTTATAAGTTTCGCTTGGATGTTTCGCTTGTTTTTAGTAAAGAGGAGTAAGCAACCTTGGTTGACAGAGGATATTATGAATAGGATAAATGAAGGAAACTTTATGAACATTTAAATAAAGATAAGGATGGGCAACTGGACATAGAAATCACAACTGATTGCAGAATGGCGAAGGAGAGTTGGCTGAATGAACAATGTAAGAACGTTGAAGAACTAGAACAATGTCATCCATCTAAGGAAATGCAAGAGAAGAGTAATAGCAACATTGGTTGCGTGGTCGCAAACTGCCAAAGATCAAGACAAAAAATATCACTGATTTGACTTTATATTTTCTCAAGAACAATAACAAAACTTGATCCACAAAACAAAACGAAATGTTCCCGTAGTTCACTTCTCAGTTCTCTCTCGTTCTCAAGTTACTCTCACGAAATAGTCACGATATCACTTCTCTCCAGGGGGTCATGTTTCCGACAGTGTGACAGACATAAATGGAAGGATACATACCAGAACTATATGACGACAAATAGAGATACATAATGCCACGCAGAGATGTTGTTATCGTATGCTACCACGCAAGTCTTTGAGCCATTGCATAGCTGTGTCGGCACAGTTGTTGAGGGCTGCCAGGCCTCGTTCGCGAGCAGTTAGATCAAAATGGTTGACGATGTGGTCCGCGACACAGTCACAAAGCGGGGAGGCAGCGTAGCTCCACTTGTAAAGCCTGCTGCGGCAAGGTCCTGCACCGGCGTGAAATCTGTTCAAAGCAGTGAACGGTCCTCGAAGTAGCTCCACATCAGGTAACACAGGTGCTGGGACACTGCTGGGTGGGCACCTCCATCCGTTCCCATTGCGTCTTCCACTGCTCAGCCACAGGTCTCTCATCTGGCAAGGGGGACCGGATAGGGCGGCGTGAAAGCAGTCTTGCCGTCGTGGGTCAATGACGTCTTTAGCAGTGGTAGGTCTGGGCTCCCTGCAACGTTTTGAAGAAACCTTGCGGTGGCTACCTCTCGTCGGATCGGTGGAGGCGCAACGCCACACAATACTGGCAGCCAATTTGTATTGGTACAGCGGATTGCACGTGCGGCGGTTTACAAGATGAGATTTACAAAGCTGTACATTCTATGAAAAATGGGAAGGCTATTGATTGGTCCAGATGACACCGCGACCAAAATTTTACAAGCTTTAGGTAACGAGAACTTAGCAACCATAACAAAACTCTATGATATCATATACAACATAGGCTGTTGCGAATCTTGTTTGATTAGAGTATCGGAGAAATGAAGTCAAAGAACATGGAAATGTAATCCAACAGTAATATAAATGATTAGTGATAGTAAGAGGTGAAAAGCCATTATTGTTGTCGTACTACTTACTGACTTACTCGCTAGACTACAACTACTGCTACTAATACTACGTTCTCTGTTTGGCTAAACGAATGGAATTGGGCAGTAATGGATACTTCTTAACATACAGTATACCAAATTAGTTAGAGCAATCAATATTTAAAATATTACCTCTTTCAGATGCCCAAGGCGCATAGCTGTACTGGGTTTAGAACCACTATTCTAATGAGCCATGTCACAAAGCTATCGCTGAAATTGTAAAACGAAGAATATCAAGGAAAAAGCGATCAAGCGATTGACAAACTGCAGTGTGGATTCAGAGCTGGAATGGGCCCGAGAGAAGGGATATTCAACTTGAGAACAATGATGATGATAAACATGTGAAATATATATATAAATATAATATATGATGATAATGATGATGATGATGATGATGATGATGATGATGATGATGATGAAGTTGATGATGACGATGGAGATGATAATTATGATAATGATGATGATGAAGTTGATGATGACGATGACGATGATGATGATAATGATGGTGGTGATGACGATGATGAAGTTGATGATGACGGTGACGATTATGAAATTTCAAAGGAAAACATGATTACGTTGCCCTGCCCGAGCTTTATCAATATCAGCCAATCGTGTTTGCGCGTGCATTGGTAATTATGATATGCCTATTTGATTGACATGCTTAACGAGGCTGAAGATCGATTACTCAAATCTAACATCTGTCGTTAGATTAGGGCAAAACCATCTTTAGTTATATCCATGTAACCGTACATTCTAACCTAATATTATCGAGCAGCTGTTCATATTATTTGCCAAGGTTTGTTTGAAACTTGAAAGACAAATGCTATTGAATTCCCAAGCAATTGAACCAATGTGCACCGACACTCAACATCGGAGTGTTCTTCATCTGTCCTGAGCTTAGGAATAGGCCACTTCAGAGCCATCTTCACGCACGTCCTTTTTATTACAATATAAGCTAGATTTCTCAACTATCGTTACCCCCGTACTTCCAGTATTGTCATGTAAACGTTCCAAGCGTGATAAAGTGTCATATATGTGCTACATGAATTATCGCTATCAGCGTTGACCACAAATTTGAATGGATTTAAAGAACGCCCTGTAGCATTTCGCCCAGAACTTGGTATGAACTGAGAACACCATCGAGTCCCAAGATAAAGCTCAGTGGTAAAGTTCTTCGCTGTGTTGATGACGTAGTCAGTGGTTCGAATCAACCTACAGCTGAACCTTCGCTTAGAGTGAGGAGAGTCGCCGCCTTTAGGTCATTCTAGACGTAGGAGGTCATATCGAGAGGAAAGGGATGGGAGCTACGAAGGTGAGCAGCAAGCCCTATCACACTGACACTCTTTCGCAGACAGTGCAATTGTGGTCCCTGTCTTGTGTATCACCGCTATAAAGTCTACGCATCTAGCACCAAAGCTTCCCTAATTTTAATTTGAGGTCTGTTCGAATGAGCCAGTCGAATGATGAGATGGGCCTCCTCCCTCATTCTTTCCTCTCACAATCCTTAACGACTGTTAGTACGTTTTCAGACCTTTTCTATGCAAACTGTTTTAAAACATTATTCTCGTTTTACAATGCACTTTATTATGACGTAGGCTGGTATCGAACCATGAATCTTTAAGTCTCCAAACAAACGCCCTGCTAAGTGAGCCACCAGCCCTTTTAAAGGACCACTGACCGATCAATACCTAAATGAAGTATTCCCTTTTCCGATTTGATATGCGCCAATAAATATGTTTCACCCATCTGATAATTGTGTCCTGTTTGTAGGTCAGAAGATCACTGACGATAGCATTGATCCAGAATGGACCCTACTAACATACTTGAGGCTGAAACTGAGGCTGTGTGGCACAAAACTTGGATGCGGCGAGGGAGGCTGCGGAGCCTGTACTGTGATGGTCTCCAAATACAACAGACAGGAGAGGAAAATCGAGCACATGTCAATTAATGCTTGCCTCGCACCCATCGCATCAATGCATGGCCTTGCCGTTACAACAGTTGAAGGTATTGGGAGCACCAAGACAAAGCTCCACGCTGTCCAAGAGAGAATCTCAAAGTTCCACGGTTCCCAGTGCGGTTTTTGCACCCCTGGCATGGTAATGTCGATGTATACACTCTTGCGGAATAATCCAGTGCCATGCTCGGACGACTTGGATGTCTATTTCCAAGGAAATCTGTGTCGATGCACCGGGTACCGTCCAATCGTTGAGGCTTTTCGCACTTTCACAGAAGAGCACTGGACAGGAAGTGCCGTCAATGGTATGCCAAATGGGGCTGCCAATGGCCATGCGAACGGTGAAGTCAACGGATCCACTCCTAATGGTTGCTGCGGCAAGAAGATTGGCAAGTGCTGTATGGAAGATGAGATAGCCGGATACGACCTTGAGGTCAATGACATGCAACAGTATTGTCCAAACAGTGAACCGATATTCCCTCCCGAGTTGCAGCTCAGTCAAACGTTTGATTCGGAGTCATTGTGCTTCCGAGGTGCGAATGTGGCATGGTACCGACCAACGAGCGTTGCCGAGCTTCTGCAACTGAAGAAGGACTACCCGCAGGCGAAAATCGTCGTCGGCAACACCGAGATCGGGATCGAAACGAAGTTCAAGCAGTGCAACTACCCAGTTATGATCCAGCCGACGCACGTTAAAGAGCTCACAGGCGTTCGTGAAACTGAGAGTGGTGTTGTATTTGGTGCAGCAGTCACTCTGAGTGAGGTGGAAAAGGTCTGCTCAGGCCAATCAGCCGCTCATCCTCAGTGGAAAGTAAAAGTTTTTACTGCAATCTCTAAGATGCTGCAATATTTTGGTGGTAAGCAAATCCGCAATGTGGCGGCCATCGGTGGCAACATCATGACCGGAAGTCCAATTTCAGATCTCAATCCGATATTTTTAGCAGCTGGTTGCAAGTTGCTTGCCAGAAGCTCTGCCGGTACAAGATCGATAACGATGGATGACACATTCTTTACTGGTTATCGGCGAAATACCATCAAACCAGAAGAGGTTCTCCTCTCTATCGAAGTTCCATACTTGCAAGAGAACGAACACTTCGCTGCATACAAGCAGTCGCGGAGGAGAGACGATGATATAGCCATCGTGAATGCTGCATTCAAATTGAAACTGACGGATAACGTCGTGGAGTCTATTGCTATGTGCTTTGGGGGCATGTCGGTGACAGCTGTTTTTGCGAAAAATACCATGGACTTTATGCTTGGTAAGACTTGGAGCAAGTCCACGATTGAAGAATCGTTGTCAATACTAGTCGGCGATCTCCCTCTTGATCCTTCTGCCCCCGGTGGTATGGTTCGATACAGGAGATCCCTTGCTCTTAGCTTCCTGTTCAAGTTCTACTTGGAAATGTGCCGTGTTGTCAGACTAGGCCTCGAGCCAGAAGATCAAAGCGCTCTAGATCCGTTGACGAAGAGGGACCTGCAGAGTCACCAGCTGTACTTTGCTGACAGTGAGCAGAAGGATTCTTTGATCGCAGTTGGGAAGCCACGTCCTCATGTTTCAGGTGAACTCCATGCCACTGGCGAAGCAGTGTTTTGTGATGATATGCCAAGGCTCGAAAACGAGTTATATTTAGGACTTGTTCTCAGTCGAAAGGCACATGCAAAGATTTCTAATTTGGATGCTTCCGAAGCCTTGAAAATGGAAGGAGTCCATTCGTTTGTTTGTCATGATGATTTACCAGGTGACAGGAACAATTTTAGCGTTGCCCTGTTCACTGACGAGGAAGTCTTTGCATCTTCAGAGGTAACGTTGGAGATCTTTCCATCTTTCATAGATTCTTTCACGGAAGTAGCTCTCTGGAGATCAGGGATATAATTCCAGTTCCTCTGAGGCATGTCAGAAACACGAGAAGCTCAACTCATTCGCCCCCTTTCCAAATTTCACTGCCTACTCCACGAACCCTATCCCACATATAACATTCATCCCATAATATAATATCATAATATGCAATTTATGTAGCATCATGCCTTCTTCTTGCTTAAAGGACTCTAATGATAACAGCATGCTTGATATGCTGATAGGTCGGTCCTGTATACAAATGCGTATATTACTATTATTATGTCCCAAATCTTGCAACTTGCCATCTTTCGAACCTAAGATCAGCAAACTTGATCTGATCCCCCTTCGCGTTAGCCTTTCACTCTTCCATGATTGGGGCTCTATATAGGCCACCACGGCCTTTCCTCAACATAATTGACTTAAATGAAAAGCAATGGTCTACGAGTCACATTTTGTGCCAGAAATTTAGCTCTTGAGACAGAAGCTAGTTTAATCGCGCTAGATTACAAGCCTGCTTTTTTGCAAAACCGTTAAGATCAACAGTCGGCACAATAATTTATGTAGCTTCTCTGTTTTACAGGTGAAATATTTTGGTCAAATTATCGGTGCAGTTTTGGCGAAGGACCAAGCGACTGCAAAACGGGCAGCCAAAAAGGTGCATGTTGAATATGAGGAGTTGCCAGTGACTGTCACAATCGAAGATGCCATACTGACTGAATCGTTCTTTCCTGTTGACAGGAGGGCGAAAAACGGAGATCCAACTCTTGCCTTTGCCTCGTGTGACCATGTTATAGAGGGTGAGATGAGAACTGGTGAACAGGAGCACTTCTACCTGGAGACAAACGCGACCGTGGCCATCCCGAAGGGTGAGCACGGAGAGATGGAGCTGATCTCGTCGACCCAAAACCACAAGTTGACACAAATGGCTGTGGCCAAGTGCTTAGGTGTACCAGCGAACAGGATTGTTTGTAAGGTGAAACGGTTAGGTGGTGGATTCGGAGGTAAAGAAACGAGAGCGGCGCCGTTGGGTGTTGTAGTTGCTGTGGCTGCCAATAAGGTATGAGCATTTCCATTGTCTTGGCACTGATCCCTTACCACTTATTTGTTGAGTTCTTCCTTGTATGTGTGAGTTGGCGTGGCGTACAGCTATGGTAGGCTGTAGATCCGAGATAGAAAACTAGACGTAATTATCTTGAATCAATTATTATGTACATACAAGATTATTAATTATGATTACGATATTTAGACAAGCGAACATATGAACGCAATGAATACTGAAAACGTTGAATACCTAGCTGTTAGATACTAGAAACCCCCTTTGAACACCCTCCTGAAAACTCCCTCACAACTCTCTCAAAACACATGAAAACAGTGTGACATAAACACGTGCTACATTGACCAATAAATGAATAGCAACACAACTGGATGTCAATCATAATAAACACAAACACAGCATATTGCTCTCCTGTCAGTTCGCGGGTTGTGAGTGGACTGAAGAACGACTGCAAGATCTGTAGCAATGAAAGCGCCTTCTTTGTTTCCTGTGATAATTTGATGCAGCTTCTGTGCACGTGTAACGAAGCCCACAAGAGCAGAGACACAATTTCCACTACTTTCTTTCCCAATGTTTCAATAAATAACACTATTCTAACTCGTAAGGCCAGTTCCATTTGCTTCTCCCATCTCGCCGCTTTCTCGGTTCTCTCTCTCTTGCTTCCGCAATATAAACTCAACAATAACAATGAACTTCCTCTGTACAGCTTGGTTCTACTACTGCCTTCTTTCCACAACGTCACGTGCGTCGAGTCTGTTTCACCCTGTCTTTCAAAATCCAGATCCGTAGCCCGGGAAAATCTTGCCGCCATCTTGCTTCCGGAACATCACAACTTGCCATCTTTCAAAGCTAAGGTCAATACACTTGATCTGATCTCTCTCTCCTCTTAGCATTTCGCTTTCTTCCTCTGCTTGGGCTTTGTATAGGCCACCATGGCCTTTCCTCAACGCATATCATTGAAAAAAGCGACTGCAAATATTCACTGGCGTTAATCTGACGGCTTCTTCAGTCAACTCGAGAAGAATCTTGGATGCATTTTGCTAAATTGATGCATTTAGAATGATGCTGCAGCTCTCCTTTTCCGTTCACTAAATCATGAATGCAAGCTACGTTCCTGTTACTTAATTCAATCGTAACGCCGAGTACAGACACACGAATTGAGAATCTATATACAATTAAATGCACAAATACGAAAAAATATTTATGAAATTCTCTGTTTTTTACACAAAAAATTTTCAGCATTATGCTCTGCTTTTTCCATTAGGTGAATCCAATCTGATCCACACAGGACCTACATGAATGACAGCAAAATTCTTCTCCTTTCCTGGATTTTATGCGATTTCTATACTGATTCAGATTTGCAGATTGCTTTATTTATAGAGACAGTTCATGTCACGCTTTAGGGTCTAATTATTGTGGAAATTGTCTCTTGTTAGGTCGGTAGGCCAGTTCGAATAATGCTGGACCGAGATGAAGATGTAATTGTGTCTGGCCAAAGACACCCTTTCCTCGGCAAATACAAAGTCGGCTTCAACAATGATGGACTTATACAAGCTTTGGACTTGGAAATTTACAGCAATTGCGGTTCGACCCTCGATTTGTCGTTTTCTGTCCTGGAACGCGCTTTGCTCCATGCAACAAATGCCTATTTTGTACCAAATGTGGACTGCAAAGGAAGATGCTGCAAAACAAATCTCTCGTCTAATACGGCCTTCAGAGGCTTCGGAGCACCACAAGGTATGTGATGATATTTTAAAGGTTTTGAAATGCATACAAGGTTTTGAAATGAACACGGTATACAATTTATGCGTAAAATTGTTATCTCTTTGTTGTAACCCGTGTGCATCTTTTAGCGTATCGAGCATGGTGAAAAGTAGAGGCAAGACGCCCAGTTGCATTTTGGAAAGTGGATCTTGATGAGTTGATTTTACGATGCCGATTGATTGAGGCTTTTGTTGTGTATCATCCAAGACTTAAGCCGGCTACCCTTGCGTCATGAATTCGCGTTTAGAAGCCCCCGTTTCCTGGTACCGCAATGAAGGATATGTCGCAATAGGCTTGCATCAGTTTTACATAAACAAGCCTCATCTTCTATTGGGCCAATCAACTGGCTCCATCCGTAGCGTTTATGAGAACTGGCATTAGTCTACCGTCCGATCACAGAATGTCTATGTGCTCATTTGCTCATCTGCCTCGTCCCGATTGGCATCTTTGCATAGTACTTTTAGAACGAAAGGAGGAGCAATCTTTATCGTGGTCATCCGTTTGGCGGTAGCATTAGCAGGAAACGCCGGGAGGCATGACGTAATGCCAACATTCTGTTGCTTTAAGGAGAGCTGACGTTTGAAAACATTTTATGCATTATAATCGTTGCTTAGACAAAGCGACAGAGGACAGAGCGAAGTGGAGAGGGGCAATCCGCACCGGAGACCCCACCTGACGTGGGAATGAAGCCAGTAGAAGAAGAAGAAGAAGAATCGTTGCTTCAATTCTTTTTCCATAGTTGATGGGGCATAAAAATACTTATGACGCTGTATAGGGTAATTGGTGTAGTGGTGAGAGTATGTGCATACTGTCGTGAGGCTGTCTGGTGTTAACAAAGCTCGGTCCATGAAGCAGTGAACGGGTACATGACGAAAAGCTAGGACGAAAGTACAGCAGGGAAGAACTTTGCCACCCTACGTCAAAATGACGTTATTTAGGCTGGCATCTGTCTACCAAGATTCTCCCTATTTTCGAGTTTGGAGCTCAACTTTGCTTTAATGGTAAGTTGAAGTTGGCGTTCGAATGGTGCTTCTCACGACGAGCGTTTTAAGCAACTGGGAGGTTTTCGTGTTTCCACGACCACTATACCAACTGCCCTCTAAATTATCATAAAAGATGTTAATCAAGTTTCGCCATACCAAAAATATGCATGCAATATTTTCCAGGTATGATGGTGGCTGAAAACTGGATGAACGATGTAGCTTTAGTCTTGGGAAAGGACCCATCTTATATCAGAGATAAAAACCTTTTTAGAGAAGGACAATTTACCTACTATGGGCAGATGGTTGAGGAGAAGGGTCTGGAGAGGTGCTGGAATGACTGTCTCAAGCAAAGCAGCTATGAACAGGTGAAACACCAGGTGGCCGAATTCAACGCCGGCAGCAAATGGAAAAAGAGAGGCATCGCAATCGTACCAACGATGTTTGGGATATCATTTAATGCGCAATTTCTCAACCAGTCTGGTAAGTATCAATCACTGAAATCATTGTCATCATCATCAGCCATTCAGGCCACTGCAGGCCGACAGCCTCCCAAACAACCGCCAATTCTCTCTGTCCAACGCCTTCCTCACCCACCCAATCCGGCTTCTTCTTCCAGGTTGTCTCTCCATCTCCTCTTTGGTCTTCCTCTCGCCCTCTTCCTGTCTACTAGTGTCAATTCGCTGACCCGTTTACTCCATCTCCCATTGCTCATTATTGCCACATGTCCAGCCCATTTCCATTTCAAAGTTTTTGCCTTCTCCACTACATCCTCCACTCCTGTTTCAGCTCGTTTTCTTTCATTCCTCCATTTGTCTATTCATACTTACTCCTAGCGTCGGAATAATCACTAAAATAGCGGGGAAATATTCGATCGTAGTGGGAGAACTGGTGACACGACCGCAAGGCGTTTAAAATATTTAACTACAGAAAAAGACTTAACTATATGCATTTATACATATTTTTATGTCGGTATAAGTCTATTGCTATGAGACTTTCGACAGCATTTATTCCCCAATCGTGTTGAAGTTGATGATATTGAGCACTTCCTTGGAAAAAATAGCGAAAGGGCGAAGGTAGCTATCTATAAGATGTCTCAAGTGTCAGTATAGGTCAGTGGTCAGATTCTTCCGCATTAATCCTCTGATCGATTGGCCAAGTCCCTCCTCAGTTAAGCTTTCACTTAGCGTGAGGAGAGTCGCCAGCTCTCTGTAATTCCATGCGTGCGAATCGCGAGGTGAGGTCACATCGACAGGAAGGATTTGGGTACTGCTTGATAGAGGCAAAAAGCTTTCTCAGTGTCCAAATGTCTGCCTTTGACATCTAAGTAGAAACATATGTGCAAAAAAAGATAACTATATGTGACTGGCTGGATAGACTCCCTGAGTTCAGCGGTGAAGCTACTTTCGTCTTTATCCCTAGGAGCCTTTGTCAATATTTATACCGATGGCTCAGTTCTGTTGACCCATGGTGGCACAGAAATGGGGCAAGGCCTGCATACAAAAATGATACAAGTGGCTAGTGAGTCGCTGAAAATTGATCAGTCTAAAATACACATCATGGAGTCATCAACCGACAAGGTTCCCAACACGTCTCCAACGGCAGCAAGTGCAAGCTCGGATCTCAATGGCATGGCTATTTACAATGCGTGTTCTGAACTGGTCAAGAGACTGGCACCCTACCGCAAAGAAGGCAAGACTTGGGAAGAGGCCGTAAATGATGCCTACTTCGACCAGGTCAGTCTCTCTGCAACAGGATACTTCACCGTTGCTGGCATTGGGTATGACTTTGAAACAGGTCGAGGTAGGCCTGCCAACTACTTTACACATGGCGCTGCTTGCTCGGTCGTTGAAATCGACTGTCTCACTGGAGATCATCGAATGCTGAAGACGGATATTGTTATGGACGTCGGCAAGTCTCTTAACCCAGCCATTGATATCGGGCAAATTGAGGGCGCGTTCATTCAAGGGTATGGTCTCTTCGTTATGGAGCAAATGGTGCACTCCCCATCTGGTGTGCCTTTCACGAGAGGCCCTGGCGCCTACAAGATACCTTCCTTTGATGATATCCCTGCAGAGTTTAATGTTACTCTACTGAAAGGTACGATTTCTTTAATTTCGACTAAGAGATGTCATTTTTTATTTCATTTTTCTCATTTTCAAATAATCTAAGGAGAGTTGCTCCTCGGCAATTGCTGGCTTTCAAAGTACCCTTCATTTAATTTATAATATAACAAGCAAAACCAAACCAAATGTGCTATTATCTTTAAGATTGTCTACGAAGTATCAAATCGGGCTCATTTGCAAAGCTAGTCTACAAAGTTACATTGAATAAAAAGAAAATAAAATAAATCATTTCATATGTATTTATATACATTCAACTCTGCTCAATGCGAACGCCCTGGAGGATCGTGAAAATGGTGGAATTACAAAAAGTTAGAATAAAGGAAATTCGGATTACAGACGTTTTTTGGTAGGAGAATTTCAAAGGAACTGAAAGTTTTGTTCGAATTAGCAAAAAAACTTCGAATTGCACGAGTTCGAGTTAGAGGTACTTGTTTCTATTCATATATACATAGACAAGAGGGGTTATGGGATTAAGAGATCCAAGGCCCTCGGCTAGAAGGGATACGTAAAATTTCCAGCCAATGTAAATTGGTTATTACTGTAAAACATCCTGTTCAGCAAATTTCCATCTCAATGCCTTAAAAGTGTCGTGACTGCAACTTCGAGATTCACCTTAAACCCAGCTCCTTGGGGCTCGATCCTACAAAGTATTCAAGGGTCCGAACTGTCGACGTTATATTGTGCCCTGACCAATAGGCCCACCGACCCTACTAAATCAGAACCCTCCCTGAGATACCCAGCGACCTCTGCCTCGCTCTACCATGCGAGCTAGAGGCTACCACATCCAAACTACAGTCAATTCTTCGAAGTCGTGTAATTCGAAATTTTGCTAATTCGAACAAAGTTTACAGGTCCCTTGAAAATCTCCAAACAAAAAGCCTCTGTAATTTGAATCTCTGTAATTCGAAATTTTTGTAATTCGAACATGTTTATGATTTCCCAGAGAGTTCCAATTAGACAGAGTTGATTGCAGTTCCTTGATTGATGTTGATTTGCTTTGATTATTTTGATTAATTACGGCTTCAAGACTGAGCAAGAAGAACTTAGAGGACCAGCACTCTTTACTGGTGCTTGTATTAGATGAGAGAAATTTACCTTACTTCGTCTTCCCAACTTTGAATTGACATTTTTACAGATTCGCCAAACCCGCGTGCTGTCTACTCTTCAAAAGGCATTGGTGAACCGCCACTTTTCCTGTCATCATCGGTCTTCTTCGCCATCAAAGATGCAATAGCAGCAGCTAGAGAAGAGCGGGGCTTGGGTCGCATATTCAAGCTTGATTCGCCAGCTACAGTTGAACGTATACGAATGGCATGTGAAGATGATCTGACGAAAAGAATTCCTCTTTTGAAAGATGGCACGTTTACGCCATGGGGAATCCAAGTTTGATAGTGCTCAATACACTTATAAAATATACAGAGTTGTTTTTCTTGCCCACTTTTTCCCATGGTTTCAAGAAATTTGATTTTTTCACGATGGAAAGACAAGATAATAGCTTAGGATAGCATCCAACGAATTCACGTCTTACCCCCCCCCCCCCCCCCCAGTCTTCAATTATGTAAAAACCTTACCTACGACTCTATGAAATCATAGAAAAATTCAAATAAAATTTCATTTAGATCATACTATTAACAAGAAATTCATGACTTTCTTAAACATGGTTTCTTCAGAAATTTTGCTTGTCTTTCTGCCGTGAGCTCCACGACTCTCTGAGAAACACAACCCTGAGTCGACAAGAAAAGTCAGTAAGATTAGAATTATTACGTATCGATCGAAGCCAATCAAGATATGTTTAGTGTCTCGATTTCAAACAGTACCGAGTCTTTTTTGATTTGCTTTGATTCTCAATGATGACTAATTGCTTAATCACTGCGATTAATGGATCCAATATTTTGGATGTTAATATTATTCTATAACGGCATCTGTCTGTGCTAGCGCAGCAAACAGGTAACTTTAAAGGTAGTTTCATGACTAAGGATATCCAGTCTCCCTGTGAATGTATCCAAACCACTACCCAGTGCCTGGGGTTCAGATGCAATTTGGGCCCGAAGCCGATTTTATTCAAAATGACGGTTGCTGGCCCTCGCAACTGACCCTCAAGCCCTCTCTTGATGCATCTGCCTTTTAATGCAGTCTCTTCTGTTGAATGCATGCAAACCATTTTCTGAAATGTTGGGAGTTTTGGTACATTTTCTGGTCCCTTTATCCATGAACCGGTCTCTGGTTAGTTAATGCATCAGGAAGCCAGGCCGATGGAACAATAACATAGTCCAAGTTTAACTTGATCCTGATGAAAATTGTTTTCAATCTTTATCTAATACAATGGAATTTATTCTTTTGAAGTCTTTTATGCTCTTGAAATATTCTATCTTGTTTTTCTCAATAGATTTAAAGTGATTCGTAGTTGTTATTGGATTTTTATCGAAGTATCTTCTGTCATAAGTTATGCAATAGGTTTTCTTATCGACTTGAAATACCTTCCAATGGCGACCCATGTGAAATTCACACAACTAAGAAGCCAGTCGCTGTGCGAAGACTACCTAATTTCATATTGAGTATTGAGCCCTCCATGAGAACTATCATAGTGACAGCCAATAAATTGTGTTCAAAGTTATCATGTATAGACAGATACATATGCTGTACATATGCATATATGCAAAGAAGCATGACGTATTACCACTTAGCGTAGGACCATAATCGAGGTATAGAAAATGTACTTAAGATCTTGGGAGCTTATCGTTGGAACCAAACTTTTCCTTCCTCCCTTCGCCGTATTCTATTATATTTGAAAGTGGTAGTTCATCACAAGAGTTCTTCCATCCTAGAGAAAGCGCCCGCCACCCAATCTCAGTCTCAAACAGAGAGCTACTATTCGACTTAAAGCCAAGTTTGACTTTAAAAGATCCCGCACAATAGATCTTTGACTTGAACTTAGCTTGTAAACAAAGCAGTAGAAACTGGGATTGGTGACCACGACACTCAACCACTAATCTTGGGGCCGTTCTCACGGAAGGCAGAGCGCCTCCGCAATTTCTTACAGTGTATCCCTAGAAATTTCCTCAATGAAATCGAGCGCAAGGGGCAAGGAACATTTGTAGCAATTTGAGGGTGGCTTTTGTCCTTCCTTGATTCCCTTGCAAGCGCCTCACATTGCGCAATCTTTACTGGCGTGTATACGCAGTAGGGGACCAAACGCCCTAGTTATAGTATTCCTGTTCACGTTGGTATCAAAAGTAAGCGAAGCTTTTAATTGACAGCCTTGATCAGCCGTGTCCAATTGCCACTTTCTTTCTTTCGACACCTGGAAGCTTTTTTTTCTCATTCTCCATGCTTGGTACATTGTACCAGATCACTTTTGTTCCGGTACACAAATGCTACGGATCAGCCATGCGTTTACATTAGATAAAGTGATCCGGTACAGTTTGGAACCTGCTATCAAGTACAGTTTTGTACCTGCTATCAAGTACAGTTTTGTACCTGCTAGGAAAGAGGAACAGTTTTGTACCTGCACTGCTCCGAAACTGTACCGGTACCGTGTAAAGCCAGGAACGGTGACACTTTTTATACTTTTTCACAATGAGGCCAGCAATTGTTGGCAAAGAGGCCAGACCAAAATGATACCTCGTTGCTCTTTTGGCGCGATTTTCGTACATTTTCAAATTGTTTTCAAATTTAACTGCAAAGCTAATAACCATTAATTCAAGTATGAAGAAGAAATTTATGTCAGCTCTGGTCATTATTATCAATCAACTCGGGGCTGCATTTGTTTTAACATTTCAGTTGGCTAGTATTTTAAACGGGATTTACCGAAGAAGAAGGCGTGAATTCATCCCTTTGATGACCCAGAACAGTAATAATAGTATCAAAACTCGAAAGTCTTGGAAGAAAGCAAAGAAAGATCGCTATTTTGGGTTAGATCTGGTAGAACCAGTGCCTGGTGGGACAATTTTTTCCTAGGAGTGGAGGGGAAATTCCTTATTCCTGCTTTGTTCGTGTTTGTCTTTGACTGGATAGGCCTAACCTTTTCTGACCTTGAATGCTCAGGTTTTGGCGGGATTCATCTCCAAATAAACACGTGATAATAATGTTAAATGCGCATACTCATTATGGTGAACAAGAAGTGATCTGGGACAGTGTAAACGCGACAGCAAAACGAACACACTTTGATCCAGCACAGTGCAGATACGAGGGGGAAGGAACGCTTTTGTATCGGATCAAAAGTACAATAAAGAGACCAAATACAGATTTAACGGAGAAAAGGCATGCCCCCTCGCTTCATACTTTCATACTTCATGCGACCATTTCCAGGCCAAGATTTAAATGAGTAAAAAAGAACATTTGATTATAGACTTTCACGTGCGCACTGTTGCATTGCAGGCTTATCATTTGACGATGTTGGAGAAGATGTGTGAGATGAAGAGACCCCATCCGAGACAAGGGCTGGAAGGAAAAATGCAACGTCCAAACAGGGAAACTAATCTCGGCATTGAAATTCGAAATAAATTTGATCTTTTTTTAATAGTCCTGAAGGTGCTGTTGATTGGCAAAGAACTTTCTCAAGCTAAACTGCTGTAAATACAATTGAATGGGTACTTAAATTACAGGTATATTTCTAGACATACCTTGAAATTGAATATTTTCTGAAATTTCCGTCCATCATTTTGCTATCAAATTCCTCTTACAATGTTTTGGACCTCTAGGATCCCATATTGCGGGACGTTTTTCGACTTCTGAGATGAAAAGTTCGCGCTTGCAACTAATCTGTCAGCTATCTAGATAGCATAAAAGCATCAGCACGCAATGTTCCGCCTGCGGCAAAAGTGTCCAATGTGAACACAGCGTAGAAGAGAAAGATCGCGCAATGGAGGCTGCATCACATCTACCAGCATCCTTTGCGGGTGTTAATCAAAACATCGAAGCCTACACAAAACAATAATGGCCGCGGTTTGAGGAGAGGTCATCTGGTCGCATCGAGCAAGCGAGAAACGACTGACCACCAAGTCAGGGACTTTTGGTGAGCTTTAGAATGAAGGGAAAATTATGCTCTAGTCAAAATGGCGTCGAGGTCGAGGAGCAGATAAAGCTGAGCGACCATAAATGGCACGTATCTTCTCTAGGATTCAGCATTAACGGGGTCTACTTTGCCTCGGGTAGCTGGGATAAGCAAGTCAGGGTATGGGATTTGCGTGTGCTGACAACAAGCAAAGCTTTAGGTGGTGAGGATAAAGGACACAAAGCACCAGTTACGTCCGTTTCTTGGTTCCCAAAAGTTGAATTTCTGCTTGCTTCGGGGTCCGCCGACAATACTATCAGAATCTGGAACTCAGAAAGTGGCGAGAGGCTGTCGGTGTTAGAGGAGCACAGTGAATGGATTTTGGGCACATCCTTCAACTTTAGTGGAACAGTACTTGCATCAGCATCCTGGGATAAAAGCATTGGTAATAAATTGTGCTCGTCACGTCCATGAAATCTTACTAATTTTATCTTGATGATTGTAATGAATGAAAAGCATGGTAACTTTATTTTTACAATCTAACTCAATCAGCTAAGAATTAGGCTGCCATCAAGGAACACCCTATCCGAAATGAAGTTAGCAATAATGTATAGCAGTTATGTACATGCTAAGACATTGAAGATTTTCAATAACCTATCAAATGTAATTTCTATTAATGGTCTCTCCGTGGTACAATTGCAAAACTCTTATCCATAGAATTGATTTTTGTCTAGATCTTTCTGCCAATAGTTGTGCAGAAATGAGAAAGGATTTTGTCGGTAGCAAGAAAATTAATTGGATGGCAAGCTCTCATTTTTTTCTATCATGCTTGCCTTTTTGTGGAGAACATTGTCTTTTTTTATGCATAACTTTTTGCATGCAAAGATAGCCTCGATTTACTACCTCCTCCAATGGCATTCATAGACCCATGAGGATTAACTGCTATCTGTCTTTTTAGGAATATGGGATATTAACACGTTGAAGTTGTCGCAGTTGTTACAAGGACATAATGGAGGAGTGTGGAGGGCAGAATTCCGGACACAGGATGGAGATAATATAATTTGCTCAGCAAGCGAAGACTCCAGTGTCAAGATCTGGGACCTAAGAACACAAAGTAAATGGCTTCATGTCTCCAATTTGGTCGGTATTCATGATGATGCAGTTAAGTGCTGCGCGTGGTCACCCTGTGGTAACTACATTGCGGCTGGTTCTCTGGATACCAGGGTAATTTCATTCTGAAATTGCTATCTCTGAGTTTATAGCATATGTTAAGATCCATGCACTCCTAAATCAATGTGAAAATGGTTGTGTTTGAGTATTTCTAGTCATGTCTGATCAACAGATGTACCAGGCAGGATCCCATTTGCCCAGCCTTGATACTGGCACTAGAAATATACTTCATAAAAGTATCCTGTATTTCTGTTGTGTACTTTGTCCATGTTGGTACCAGGTTACGTTTTCAGAATCTCCTGTCAAGAAATATGCTTGCATATGGGTATTGCATGTAGTATAGGTAGTACAAGAATTGATAATGGCATTACTTATATGACAAAGATGAATGTGCTTTTGTATATTCAATCTTTATGATGATATTTTTTCTTTTCAAAAAGGAATATATATATTTATATATATATATATCTATATATAATATATATATACATGCGTACGTGGAAATATCCAAGAGACGAATGATAAATAAAGTCACCAAGAGTCCTCAATAGTCAAACTAGAGCAACTGACAGAATAACAAGAGAGAAACCAGTACTAGTTCAGAACTCTGAGTTTCATGCTATGCAATCATCAGCTAAACATGTACTAAATAATCTGAACAGAATGCGTAAAAGATAAAAAATAATGGAGGAAACCTGACTTGTAAAAGATAAAACGAATGATCAGTAGAAGGTGGGATGGAACGTCAAGGGAGAATGGGGCTAGTCATTTGACTTTTATTTTTATATGTATATATATATATATTTATATATGTGTATATATATATAGATATATATTCATGCATGTATGTGCGTATATAAATGTATGTATATTTATATGTGTATCAATATATATATACAAGTATATAAATGCATGTAAATAGTTATACTCCAAGCCATGGAATGGGTGTAACCCTTCTGTTATTGCCCAATCTTTATCATGTATTGTTACTATATTTTTTCCATTGTACAGATATCTATCTGGGACATACGAGAAAATAGGGCCATCAATCTTCTTCAAGGCCATACTGATATGGTCACTGAGGTAAAATTTCTACCTCAGGAAACTTCTGTGGGTCATCAAGTACTGGTATCTGCTGGAGGTACAACTTGCCGTTTTTGGGACACTCTATCACAAGAGAAAGCAAAGCAGCTGCTGTCTCTGAACCAACACGATTTAGACTATGAGGTTAGTGAAAGCATTTGTGTGTTACGCTTGTGATGTATTTCCAAAGCTAGAAGACCTTGTAATGGTCCAAGTGGCTAAAGTGAATTCTTTTGGATTTTGTGAGGTCTACTCGCATAAGCTCAAATCCCCTCTTCAGAACTATTAACTACAAGCCAATAGCCAACTCAGCTGCCCATCCATCAGTGGTTGGTAAATTAATACTCAGAAGTAACTCTGAGGGCACAAGCAGTAATGCCATAGGTACATCTCAGCTATATAGCTGCCATATACCATACCCAGCACAGACTGCTTATAGTTGAATTTTATTCAGAATGCTAAAGGATAGACCAATTCAAAGCCAATAATTCCAATTGATATGAAAAAGCCGTTTTATTTCAGCAAGCAAGCAGCATTGCAATTCAGACCTTAGCTGGCAGCAAGCAATCCTGCATTCAGTATTATTTATACTCTTTGCTTACATTCCTAGATTTTTTCTGTTGTATTCAGACAATCATACTCTTGACTCTTATGATCGGTGGCTTTAAGGCAAACTTAAGTGACCATTCCTCAAGGACTCACAATCAGCTGCTTAAATTGCTGTAGGTGGAATGTCTGGAGCTTTCTGGTGATGGGACTCTCCTTGCAACTGGTGGAAGAGACAATAAGATTGTTTTGTCGACTGTGAATATCAATGAAGAAGAACTGCACAAATTCAGTAGAATACAGAAATCACTTTCACAGAAGGAGCATGCATTTAACAGAAGTGCAGGAGGTAACCAGCGTTTAAAATATTGGTTAAGTTGGCCATAGTAATTGAATGACTTAAGTATGTAGACTTTGCCCTGACACAGTCATTAAGTGTGTGGGACTATAACACAAAGTCTGCGTTTTAAAATCATGGAGGGTTCCTGATGAAAATCTCATCGCTGAGGAAGGCATTGGGGGATCACCACTGTTGCTTGCATGTTGTGGCTCCTAATGTAGTCCTGTTTTTATCAACCTCAATGGATAGTGTTCTTGTTTAACGTGCTGAGGAAACATACTCAGAGAGACGATGATTTGCGCTGCATTGCGACTAACTGACTTGATAATGATTGCATACAACTTTAATAATAAGCTAATTTACTTTAATTTGTCACAAAAAAGAGGAGGCAAGAAGGACTTGCAGAGATGACCAAGGTAGATGAATAAGCTAAGTGCTGGTGTGAACTATGGCAAGAAATTTCATAAGAATGAAGGCATGTATAGTGACTGTGCAGGAATGTAAAAATAGCGGCTTAGGTAGAAATATGAATGAAGGTGAGAATACTGAGGTTGTAGCTATCTCATTGCATCCATTTTCTTAGAAACAACTGCCAGTCGTGACCTTCTTCTAAGCTCAAAATTAAGTGTGGTAAGGAGTTCTTCTTGTGAAGCTCTTGATTTAGGAGTGTCGTGGGCATAGACTTTGCCCAGATAACAAAAGTAGCGTCAACAAGAAATGGGTCAGAGAGCTGATGTATGCTATCAGCTCCTATTATAAAACAGTGGACTTTGTCTCTCAAGAAGCAGAATCTGCTGTACAATACAAAAAATAATGTAACCATAGAGAATAGCTGCAGTATTCTCGTCTGTTTTTATCAATAAAAATTTTGTTGTCGAAAGATCCAAGGGTTATTTTGTGCTGAGGCGATTTCTTTTCATTGCAAAAGGCTTTTTTTTCAATGGTCATTTGTTGTAGTGCTGACTATCTGATACTGTTGATGATATGCGTTTTATGTACGAATGATTCTTTAGTTTCAAAACATGTTTTGCTATGGTTTCCTTTGGATACTGTTGCTAATGTCGACCTAGAAGCATGCTCAGAAATTTCCCTTTGTGGGATCCTGCATACCGTTGGGGACTGTATTTCTTTACAAATCGCTAGGCTTTTTCTTATTTGCTACATTTCGAATATTTCCAGCCCAGACTGATTTGCTTGATACCTACAGTTTCTGTGAATTCATCTGCAATATTGGTTGACAATACTGTACAACAGAATAAGCTACTGGAGAACAAGAAAGCCAAGCAGATTGCAAAACAAACAGTGAAAATCAAGTCCACAGGAGGGGCAAATATTCTGCAAACCAAAATAATGGAATTAAAGAGCAAGAGAGGGTTAGCTCAGCCTGATGAAAAGACTCTAAAAGAGAGCAGAGAGCAAGTTCCATCGAGTATGACAGACAAGGTAATCATTTTGAAATGCATTTGAGATAGATTTAAGTGTAGCCTAATGTCAAAAGTGTATGTATAATTTCCATGGCCTTTTTCATTTACTTCCTTCTGATATCAATCCTTGGTCTGGCTCCCCACATTGTATACCAACTCACTCTTTCCTCAGGCTAAGAATTTCTTTATGATTTGGATCAGCCTCCCAACATCTTCTCTCCGTGCTTAACAATCTTCTGGTTATTATGATTTCAAGGAAACCCTTGATCTTTTCTCTCTCGCTCAGTCGCTCTCTCTCTCAGAGTCTCTCTCGTGTCTCCCTCCCATACCTGCCTTGTTTCCAATGATTAAGCCTTTGCAATCCAGCGAGTTGTGAACATTATTATATTTGAGCTATTTGTAGCTACCCATGTGATCAAATTCCCCTATCTAAGCAAATTTTCACCATTGATATCACTAACACACGTATAAAGGAAAGCTTGTAGCAGTTTTCATTTTAACAGTTACATGAAGAGCTACTAAAAGCAATGTCTCTAAAAGAAAGTGCATTTGTCTTATTTTCCCCACCTGCATAATTGTTGTAGTCTAGGCAGTTAAATTGAGGCCGAAACAGTTCCCTAGCTCTGCTTATTAATGCGTTGCCTATGAACGTATGAGAGGTCTTCAACAAATTTCTATGACCTTTTACTGAATTTCAGAGGCAAGTTTCTGCTCCGTCAAACAAGAGGCAATCTTCTACCACCCACCCAGAGAGAGACTACCTTGTAACGATTGTGCAAAGCAGCGAACAGCAAGAGAAGAAATCTGGAGATCAAGCGGGCGAGTATAAAGCAGTGCACAGGCAAATACCACCATCGATTAACCCTCAAAAGGGTCAGGAATTCCACGAGAATTCTCATTCACTTTACCAAAGTGGTTTGATCTTGAACTCCGTGAAATACCTTCCAACTAGTTTTGAAGAGCCGTCAACAATAGGAAGTGCAAGGCACGGCTCCCAGACCACACTAGATTCCAGTTACGACATCGACGATGTTGCAAACGAATTGATCAGGTTGAGTGAGGAGCAGCAATCATACGATGCACAGCTCTAACTGATCGAGGCATCAGTGTTAATAACCAATTTGATTGTATAATTTGATGGTAATGCACGCTTTCTATAGGGTAATCCTGTCAGCTGCAGCACATTAGCTGCTATCCTTAGAAGCTTTATTTATTGAAAATGTTCGTTCGTTATTATCTGTTTATTCGAAGAAAAATGACATTTCTAGGCATTTACAGTTCAGTACGTGCTATGAAAATTGCGTCATAGCCCCTCTCTGTTCAAAAGTTTATTTGAAAACAGTTGAATAAAAAGTTAATCAGCGTATAAAATTTCCTTCGGTTCCTTGCTTCAAAATAAGGTAAATTTTACTAGTCTTAACGTGCTTTGGCAGTCCATTAAAGGCCTTACGACAACTGAAATGAAATCCTCTTTGCCCGCACTCGCCTTTTGCTTGTAGAATTTTCAGTTTGTTTGTTTCAATTTTCTAGCACTCCCACAACGCCAAAGTGAAGCAGATATCCCCTCAAGTCCGCCTACCTGTAGGAGGTGCACGTGCATTTCTTTTTATGGCAAGTTCGGTCCATGTTTTCATGTTTGTTTGCAGCACTTTGCTTTTCCAGACTTTGCTTGAAATGGCCATTAAGGGCACCAAATTGATTTTGTTTTTCGCTGTCATGAGAAAATTCTGGCGGAATTTCCAGTCGGCAGAGCGTTCGCCAATTAATTTTGTGAATCCAGGCTCGATACCTGTCTCCGCCAGTCCTTCATATGGGCAGCACAGTATGGATTATCTGCACTGTGTCTAGGAGCTGATTGTACATGTTGGGCTCCACCTAAGTTGAAGGAACTTCCCTGTCCACGCACGAACGGAAGACGATTTTGTAGACTTGTGCAGATGAAAAAAATTACTGTCTTAATGTATATTATCTTGAAAATGGGTTTAGCCATATCCAAAGTTAATCGAATTTTTGGATTTTTCCTTCTAGCTTTTGTAGAAAGGTGTTTGCCTTGGTATGTATGTATGCACCTATGTATGTATCTATGTATGTGTGTATGTATGGCTATGTATGTATTCACGTATGTATGTATGGCTATGTATGTATGTGTGTGCTTCAGCACTGGTTTACAAAGAAGAAGGGCATGCTGTAAATCTTCATAAACAGCAATTTTCCAATTAAGTTTAGAAGTGGATGGTTATTAATTTAAATTCTTTAATTTTTCGATTTGTCGTTTAAATTTTTGATGCATTTATTTATTCCTTGAAAATAGTTTTAATGATTTCTTACGGAAGAATTTCTTTCAATTATCACAACTAGAAATTGAGCTTGCTTTCTGGGTCATGTGATCTCTTTATTTTTTGTGCCTAAACGGTGTTTGCGTAAAACCTGGTTTCCATAAGGTCGCTACCTGGTGCTGAGTTGGAACGAGTTCTAGAGGCTAGAAGCTGGCAACAGGTAGGGACAGTTGGCGACCGTATGGAAATCAGGCTTCATGTGAGTGGAAGTCAGATTGCTGCGGGGCTGTAACAAGGACGTGCCAGTGCAGTTGAACCAATGAAGATTCGCTTGACATATCAGAGTTTGGAGACGCATTTTTTGAACAAAAGCTAGGCTGGTTTTATTGGTGTATCGTAAAGCGAGCGGGATAGCATTCTGCTTCAGAAAACATTCTTTCGAGCTAAACGGCAGTGAGATAGTTCTTGATTGAAGCGGAATTGATATACTGAACCGCTTCTGCATCAAATAATTCCAATATTTTGATATCATTAAGTCTCAATAACCCGCTTTCTTGAGCAATTACCAGAAAATGACGGGGAGGGTTTTACTGTCAAATTGCATGTTTCAAAATGGCAGTAGCAAGAAGAATCGCTGTGTGCAAGATGAATGAGTTCGTTTCGTTGTCGAGAGCCAAAAATTCTAAAAAATGGGTTTATTTCTATGCAAAAGAAGACCTTTTAGGGGAGCGAGGGGAAACAGATCCGTTTAAGACAGTGAAATATTGTATACAATCGGTATTCGAGATGGCTAGACTGTGCGTGCATGACATATGACATGTCAAGTGTCAGAGACAATTCAGTCTACGAAAGTTAATGAATGTATGTGAAACCGATCCCCAAAGGCTTTCCACAATCTAGCAATTTACATTTTTTTTTTTTTTAGTGGGTTATGTTGAGGAAAGGCCATGGTGACCTGTACAAAGCCCCAACAAAGGAAGAAAGAAGAAAGCGAGCAGCTAAGAGGATAGAGAGATAATATCAAGTTTATTTACATTAGATTTGAAAGATGGCAAGTTGTAAAATGACATCATTTACATCATTTAGTCGAAAAAGAGAACTGTGCATTGGGAGGTTGCACGGCGAAAAAAACTACTTCCAAAACCATGAAGGGCCTCTCCAGTGAAAAGTCTTTATTTTCGAATTAAATTCAGCCGAGTGCTCTGGTTTCGAATCTGTGATTATTCGAGATCAAGACACTTGATTAGACCTTATTCCAAAGTAAAAATTTTATCGCTGGACAGGGTCTTTGAGAATTGATGGAAAAAATCAAACTTGTTCATGAAAATGTGGAGGAAACCAAGTGGGTCTTTGGAGCAGCTATAATGTCGAGATATGAAGACAAAAAAACCACCGTTAAACGATAGAAAATATTCATTTGACAGATAATCAGAAGAATTGATAATATACCAATAGACGTATGAAGCTATCACAAGGAATCTACAAGTTTCATCTTGATTAAAACACCATGTAAAAAGGCAGTGTATACAATACATAGCTGATCAATTGAGAAGCAATTAGTACGGGTCGATTGATTATTGTCGGTCATTATCAGTATCAACAGTAAGATTTTCAAGTGAAGTCTGAGTTCCTTGAAGTGACAGATAAATGAGACTCTTACACCTGCAAAAATAAAGTCCAGGTCCAATTTTCAGGTTCGACAGAACGAGCTTACAGGGTGAATTAATGCAAGCATGAAAGACGAGCACTTGCAGAATTTGGTACGCCGGGGCTGAGAAAAGTAGAAATTCTGAGATTGCGAAAGATCACAATGAAGCAAGACAACTGATGTAACATTAATTAGGGTTCACCTTCAACAAGCAGAGTCGCAAAAGCAAATTATAGTTTGCTGCCATACCTTTCCTCGTGGAAATTTAGTATATTGGATGGACAATATTTTTTCACATTGGGGGCATTTTTCCCTCCCATCCCTCCACTTACTGGTGCCAGAGATAGAGAAGATTCTGGGAAATATTAAAGAGCTTTGGTCTCAAAATGCTTCTGCATCAAATCTCACTTTTCTACAGATACAATGGGTTGAACGATTTTCTAAATTTTCCGTAACGAAGAATGACTTCTGATTATCTATTAATTAACCAAGAAATCCAGTTCTAGAATAAAAATACTTTGCAGAGAAAGCTTCTGCCAGAGGAACAGAAAGTTTCTACAATTGATGATCCAAAGTGAATTGGTTACATTGGTAACAAGATGAAGGCACTATTTGCCTTTTTCAACAAAAAAATATCCTGAAATTTAATGTGGAAACTAGGTTGAATTGAAATTGCATGAACTTAACTTGAGAGCATACTAAAAGTAAACTACATGCAGCGAGCAATACCTGTGGGGAAATAATTGTGCAAACACTTTTGGTTACATCACTAGCTATTTTCCACGACAATCCTGATGACAAAGTCACCAAGAGATCATCGATGGTTCCTACATTCACATTTCCAATCATTGCAGTGCAAAAAGCAAATGTTATCCCAACCAGTAAGACTTTCGTCTTTCTATTTGCAGAATAATATTCAAAAATGACTTGAAATGCCTGGGTCATAAAACATTAACTCATCCTATATCTTCTTTTGGGTTACACATATACAAAGAAAGCAACAAATACCGTTTCTCCTTAAAGAAAATGCTTTAAAGCAGCGGTACCCAACCCCCGGGCCACAAACCGGTCCGTAGGTCATGTAGTACAGGGGCTGCAGAGAGAATAAATAACTTACATGACTTCCGTTTTATTTATTTTGAAATATGAAACATTCTACCCGATTCTCGGTTACATTCGCTTGAGTCGTTACACCAAAGAGTATTGCGGGCAGAGAGGATGTTACTCACAGCATTATTTGTGTTTGCTATTCTGTTTAGAAAATACCATAGTTTAATGCAGTTCATATCATATTGTTTTGTTGCATTTATCCACCATACCTTTAACGCTAGCCCCTGAAAATATAGTCTCACACTAAACCGGACCGTGGGGCAAAAAAGGCCGAGGACCACTGCTTTAAAGCATTCATGAGTATGTAAATTGGAGAAGAAACAATGAATAAGTGCAAAGTGAATATCCCAAAACAAGAGGGATTACATGGGGCTTGGGGGCCATTGCATCGTCTCTTCTTATCTGCAAAATACTACCATACAAATCCAAGGGAAACAAAAACTTTTAGCTATATGCATACGTAATGACATGGGAGGGCAGATTAAGAAACATGCTTATCTACTTTGGCATTCATCTGACTAGCAACAGCCTTTCTTCTTTTTCCTTGAGTTCTTATCTAGTCTAATTCCTCCAGGGCTCTTGTCTTCATCTGCTTTCTGTTGCTGCGCTTTCTTTGAATCAAGAACCAGCTTTGTGATGTAGTTGAATACCTAAAAGAGGACAGAAGTAGGTTGGTGCTATGTATGTTCCTCACTAGAGTTACTGAATTCAAGGATGAAACACAAGGTAAGATGGCTTGCATAAGGAACAGCCACCGACGTGATGCAGCTTGGCACTATATTCCATGTGACCTGTCTCAAAAGGTTGGGCCACTTGAAACCCGAAAGGTCGGGCCACTTGAAACCCGAAAGGTTAGGCCACTCAAAAGGTTTACTAGCAATAGCTTATCATTTTTGCCTTTAAAATGCCAAGATTCAATAAGTATACGTTCAGCTGAAGATTGTCAAACATGAAACTCTGAGTTCCAGACTAACACTATTTATTCTATTATTGAGTACTCTCTGTGATTTTATCACTTGTTTCTTGGACCTCCCCACATACGCATATATATAAATATATATAAATACTTATAATATACTGATAAATATATAAAGCGTTAACGGTCGCTTAATTTCTTTACAAAACAAATGAAACAGTGTGTTGTCTACACAAAAAAAAGAATACTTATGATTAATTCTAAGGAATGAAGATTTTGTTTTTGGTGATGAAGCAGTGATGAGGAATTGCAAAGTATTTCTTGTTTAACTACATGTCTTTTGCATGCACATGGAAATCAACATGATTAAAGAAGTACATGTAAAGAGCATTTTTTATGTCAATGGCGTTCTTCAATTACAAAAAGCATAAGAGCACACTTCACAAGAGCTTATGGAAAAAACCGGATACCCAAAGCAAAGCTCTATTCCCTGGCTTGCTGAACAAAACGGCCTCCTCATTTCACCTAACTTCGCCAATGCACACATGGCTCTTCACAATTGCCACATGAATGTGTTCCAAGTGGAAATGCTAAATTTCAATGCTACATGTAAAGTAGAAATACTCCCCTACAAAAGCCCTCTGCACCTGGCTATGATTTTCATGTTGAGCAAATTCAAATTACAAAATAAGATACCTCTTCAATGTTTTGATTTTCCTTTGCACTTGTTTCAAACAGCTGCACTCCCATGTGTTCAGCAAATTTTTGGGCATCATTCCTTTCCACGACTTTCAAGTCAGGACAGTCATCTTTATTCCCAACTGTAATCAGATGGAGAAAACTTATGGAGACAACTTATAGACACAACTGAAAACATTCCAGACATACTACAAAAATTTTGTTTTGGATGAAAAGACTGAATAGCATACTACAAGCTTAGCAGAATCTAGAGACAGCTCCAAGTCTTTGGCAGAGAGGTTGACTTTGAAGTGGTTTCCAATTGTCATTCCCATTGATGTTGTTTTCAAATGGAAACCATGCAGAATATCAACACACAGTTCTGCACTAAGAGTGCACACACTGACCCACTACCAAACAAATGGATAAGATTAAAAAAGTCCTGTCTATTACAGTTTTCCTTGCTAAGAGTATCTTAGTGCTAAGAGGACTATTTGATCATGGCAAACACTGAAATTTCAGACGTGAGCTGTAGTTCAAGGTAGGCCTTTGCAAGAGTTGTAATTAACAACACATGCGACAAATATTAATTGCTAAGTCATGTCAAAGCTGTCTCTTCTAATGGACAATCTAAATTGAAATTCAACATAGAATTAGGCCATTGATAGATATGTGAAAAATAATTTTAACTTAGATATTCATTTTGAACAATTCACAACCATAAAACTTTATTTTGATCAATTATGCTGCTATAAAAAACCATCCATACATACATACATACATACATACATACATACATACATACATACATACATACATACATACATACATACATACATACATACATACATACATACATACATACATACATAAATAGCCATACTTCTGTCTACTTAAATCCAAATGGTAATTGATTTTCATTAAAATGACTATTGTGATCATTACAAACAGAAAAAGGAAGCTCAAGCAACATACCCAAGACTTTATTCACTACATCACAGTTCTGCTCAATTTCATGAAGCCACCTTTTCACATTTACAAATGATTCAGAATTTGTAACATCGTATACGACAATAACTCCATGGGTTCCTCTGTAATATCTAGAATAGGTAAGCAACCTCATTAAAATTGAGGAAATCGGTGAAGCTAATGAATTTACAATGCTACAGCATGCTGAAACAACCTTGAGTGGGTAAGAGTGTGCTAGCAATGGGACCAACCGGGAGGTGACAGGGGGGAGACCCAAAATATTGTTCTGGGATGCAATTAGCAAGGATATTGAGGTGATGGGTGTGGTAGAAGACGCCATTGGCTTGCTGTGGCGACCCCTAATAGGGCCTAAGACAAAAGAAGAAGAATCTTGAATCAGAAGTCCCTCAGCTGAACGAAAGCAGAATTGGACAGGAAAAAAAAATTCCCTTTTCAGCTAGCCATGTAAAAGAACATCTAGAAACTTGAACTGGACTAAGCCTAACCTATTCATCAATACAAAGGAAATGAAATGAAAGTGATAATATGCTCTAAATAACTGCATCAAAAAATTAGCTTTAAGATAAATTTTGCTACTATCAAAAACCAGCTCGGTTTTCATCCAGTGTCAGCAGTGCATTCAACTCAATAAGCCTTAACTTGTCGTTATGCAACTCTTGGAAGAAAAGACACCTGGTGAAGCAGAGGCATGGCAAACCAACAATCATCACAAGAATTGATTTGCAATTCAAATGTGAATTCAAATTACTCCAATTAAATATACTTTTTCATTGAATACAGTATCAAAACAAATTTCACAAGAAATTTCTCTTCTAAATTTGTGGTCAAATTCGTATTTGACCATTTGCCAAAATCCATAGAAACACTTGGCCTCTACTCTTCCAAACATTGGCATGAATGGTTTTTTTAGCTCTTAGACAGGGGGTAGCTGACATTGGGGATAGACCACAGCTCTTCTGTGCTGAATGCCTTGGGTTTGAGGCACACTCATTCAGGTTCCAGGGTCCCAGGGGCAGTTGGTGTTTGGCTGGGGGAGGGAAACGCAGCAATGACACGCTGACTCAGGATAGTGCATCTCCACCAAGGTGCCCTAAGCCACTCATTTTGGATGCGGGACTCCATCTTAAAATGCTAGCAATAGACCCATGGAATAGGGATAACCAATGTCCCATAGACTTAAAAACATCAAAAAATCATTAGGCCTAGTTTTAAGTTGAATAACTCAATCAGAAAGAAAACCTGCATACCATTTATCCTCCAGAACAGCCTCTTGGCATCTTACTTTTAATGCTTGATCATCAAGGCCTTTTAAGGCCCATTAAGCTCTCTAAGTTAATAACATTAGTCCTGTGCATAGGACCTTTGGCAATTGAACGGAAGAACTGAGACAAACTTACGTTGAAGTAATAGTCCTGAACCTCTCCTGGCCAGCGGTGTCCCATATTTGCAGTTTTATCTTCTCTCCATCTACATTAATTGTTCTGATTTTAAAGTCAACTCCAATAGTTGTAATATATGAACCTGTAAAGAAAGCAATATAGAGCCTAAGAATTTTTCTCCAAACATGACTAAAAACAGTAAGATAATCTGGGCCCAGTTAATCTCAGTAAAATTCTGATAGAATGATAACATATAATTTTCAATAGTGTGCCACTACATTATAGAACACCTTCGAGCCCAATAACAAAAACCAGCATTAGGTATAATAGATAAACAGAGAAGCTTAATCTTCTTTCAAATATATTTCAAACAAAGAAGTAAGGAGCAAGGGATAATACAAATCGCTTTCACAGAGAGGCTACATTACTGGCAGCTCTATATTTTCTTCGTGAATTATTTTGAGGAAAGGCCATGGTGGCCTATACAAACCCCCAAGAAAGGAAGAAAAGAGAAAGTGAAAGGCTGAGAGGAGAGAGAGAGGTCAGATCAAGTTTGTTGACCTTAGATTTTAAAGATGGCAAGTTGTAGGATTGAGTGAGTTTTGTTGAGATCTACAAGTTGATGCAGACAAGCAAATAGTGAATCATAAACAGTCACAATGGATTTTGAAGCTCATAACAACATCTTGCCTGAGAACAAGTTATCTGCAAATCTTAACAAGATACTGCTCTTGCCAACACCTGGAAGAAAAATATCATCATCATCATCTTAATCATCATCATCATCATTATCATCATCATTGTCATGAATATTTTAAAAGATATGTACATTTCAGTTTAATAAAAACTGCATCTGCAAAATAACACCTAGAAGAAAAACAAAATGCTAACAAAAAAAGGAAAATAAAAGATTAATGCAATTTTTTAGCAATGAGCATAAATTGAAAAGTTAAAATTTGGTTGCATAGAGAATCAATGTGACTGAATGTGAATATCTTTGGTAAGAAAATATTACACAAGGAGTGCCTGGGAATTATAAATGCTAAGAGCTCTATGGTGGGGGATAAAAAAGACAGAGATAAGTTCACTGGTTGTATAGTACAAAGATGTGGGCTGGAAAGTTGGCCACTGAAGAAGGAATTGACAGCAGGAAGCAAAAATGGTTAACTTAAACAGTTTTAAAATGTATGGAAGACCTGGCATCTGCTGTTTGTGCAGAAATGGATGTTGGAGTGGCGATTTGAATGAGCTCAGAAATATGCTATTCCGCATGATGTTATGAACGGGCTGCATTTTTAGTGCTTAACCTGTAACATTGCAAATAGGGTAGAGCTGGCCTTTGCTAGCATTAGCTATTCCTTTTAGCCAACTATATTATAATCTTTTTTTAGTGACTTGTGGTGGGGAAAGGATGCTATGATGGCATATACAAAGCCCCAATAAAGGAAGAAAGAAGTAAGCAAAAGGCTAAGAGGAGAGAGAGATCAAATCAAATTTATTGATCTTGGATTTGAAAGATGGCAAGTTGTAAGATTCAGGAAAGCAAGAGGAAGGCCGGATGTCCCATAAGTTGCATGTTCTAGGGACAAATGATGATTTGTGGGACAGAGCTCGTGGATTAGGCAGTGAAACTTGGAAAGGGTGTGAAATAATTGTGAATTAAATTGCACTACTATTTTATTATTATTTTGATAGCTAAGGATGTCAGGACCTGACATGGTACCCAGAAAAGAAGAGAAGCAGCCAGAAGGCCATTCTTGAAAACTAAACAATAATTCTTGCAGCGCTCTATATGACTGTTCTGTTTGGGAGAGAAGCATCACTGCAAATTTTTTCAAACCTTACAAATTGACTAGCTATGACGAAACAGAAAACAACTATTTAAATTCCCCAATAAAAATAAATCAAGATAACAGTGAACTTATTTCTTAGCTGCAAAAATGCAGCAGCTTTCCTCTACTGGCAAAAAAAATAAAATCCTGACTTCTTTCTACATAATTTTTAGATAAGCCCTTTTACAATACTTAGTTTGCAATTTTCATTTGCATTATGGCTTTATTCTCCAGGCCTGAAATCAGAAAATTTATTGTCACTATCAAACTAGCATGGAGCTGATAATAACAGTATTGGATATTAATAGGTCATCTCTGAAAGATTATTGTAATTAGCTATCAGATAAAAAAACCTGGGGAACTAATGTCACTGGTTTTTGGTTTAACTCAACAAACAATTCAGACTACATAGGGCTTACTTATTGAGTGATTTACCGTAAAGCCTCAGATAAAAGCTAGAAGGCCAGGAAATACCTATTTTGCATTTACAAAACAACAATACATCAAATCGCGCCTACTAGTCTCAAGTAAAAGATAGAGGGTCTAGAATATGGAAAACAAAAAGATTGTGCAAGAATTTTAAGTATGGATACTTGGGAGGCAATTTGTGATTCAAAGCTAATGACCAACATCCATTCTTTGAAAGACACCCTGCATTCCATGGAGCTGAAAATTTGGGACGCTTTCATTTCAACATATCAACATCTTAAGAATAATCTTCAAGGAATGCTCTAGGAAACTCAGCAATGGAAAAGCTCTATTAATGATGATATTAGTTCACCGGGAAGATTGATGAGGGTCTGGAAAGAAAAAAGACAGACAGGAAATCGACCATTGAAAAATCCCGTGGATAAACTTCAAAAACAGCATTAATAAACCGGAAGATGAGTTAGCTCAGAATACATAAACATGCAGCCTGTGATTCAAAATTTTTCAAGATGTCCCTAGAAAAACTGTCCTAAGAATAAAAATCTGTTTACCATTTTGTTTAAGTCAAACTGCAGCGTGCAGCAAAGTTAATTTCAAAATTCGCAACATCAATACAACAGTTAAAGCCGTGGGTTGAATACAAAAATGTTGTGAAGAAGTTTTTAATCTCGGCAAACAAAAAATTAGTCACGATTGGTACTCAGGCTAGTGAAAATCTAATCCGAACCAGCTAGGTCAGATCTGCGTTGTAGGCCGACCTAGTCATTTAACGCCAAGGGAAGTTTGGGCCTCAATTGGCCTACCAATGAAGATTTTCGGGTGAGTTTGATAAGTTCAACTTTCTAAAAAGAACTCACGTAGATCTATTCAATTCGATGACTCATAGATAACAAACAATACAAACCACTGTCCCCAATTATGAGTAACTTGAAAAGGTGGTCGTAGTCTCTGGCCATGTTGTTCGACATCTAATAGCAGTTGGAAACTTTGAAACGGCTTATGCAAGTAAAAAAAGTGACAGGAATAAATAACTGCTATCTTAGCTAAGTTGCGCTGATTTTGACGGGCTTTCTGTCACAGTCTACTCCATGTTTTATCGACCGCGAGCTAACTTCCTATTAAGCTTCTACCTTGCTTGCAAACTCCTCCCTAAACTCGATCCAGCAAGTTGGAACGCATGAATACGAGGATGACGACACGGCAAGTGGGATTGGAATCTTCGCAACAAGATTTTTCATTGCAGGTGGGCATAGTCACCGTCAAAAACATGCATTTCGCTTTCCTCGTAGTAGTCAAGTATTGCTGCATTGAATAGCAAAAGATCTCATGACCTTATGTTACTATAGGGCGAATCCTTCCATGAAAAAGCCACCTTTAACCTGCGTTAACAAATAGATGATGCTGATTATTATTATCATTATTATGATTCCTACAATATCAAACTGTGCTACGTACCGCCCTGAAATGTTCGTCGAGCGATGCAATAAAATTCCTGCGGAAAAGTGCTAGTTTCGGTATGAACATACAATGTGATACATACCGAAACACTAAGCAAATTTTCAAGGCAGTGCGTCAGAACCATACCGATAAACTCCTATCTAACTTAACCTCTCAAGACTTTCTCATTACTTTCCTCCTGAATCACTCTTTTAAAGCTGTAAATTCTCTATGGTCGTTTGCCCAAAGTAGACTACCCAAAAACATCTTTAACTTCACTGTCAGGTACCTTAATGACACACTTGCGACTCGGAAAAATCTCACGCTGTGGAATCTCTCCTAAACGTCTCCTTTTACTTCCAGCCAGAGTCTCTTCTCCGCGTTGTTGTAGGCTATAGATCTTATCTCAGCGAGGGCCGTTTCACGTGGATACATGACTCTGCACTAAACTTCTTGGCCTCAATATTTCAATATTTAAATCACTGTACTTTCTATGTTGACCTCCCACAATATCGTTCCCCTTCTCTCGTCACTGGTGACGACCTGCGTCCTGACATGCTCATCTCCACTCCTTCTAATACTCTCTATGTTCTAGAATTGAGCGTTGGCTTTGAGACAAACCTTTATGATAACGCTGATAGAAAATTTACCAAATATCGCTACCTTCTGAATCACCTAACATTAAAATGCCACCACGTTCAATTTGTTAACTTGTCAATAGGTTCCCTTGGAATCTTTGGACAATCTTGCGATTCTTTCATTCAGATGTGTAGCGATCTAACCATTGACAATGCACATATTAACTACATCATTGATAGACTATCAACTATAATCATTCGCAAACTTATTACACACTTTGCATGCGCAACAAACCCTGGACTAACCCAGACCTCCTATCCTACTAGCAGTCTTCTTTCAGCCTTTAATTCTTCTTATTGGGTTTTTTTTTCTTTTCTTTTTATTTCCCTTTTTTTTCATTCGTCATTTAGTACTTTAATCATCCATTCAATTTTTCATGCTAGAAATACCTGTAATTAGGTCAGCCGAATACAAATTACCTATCATTAGAGAGATTTGTATTTGTATATTTAGTTTATATATCAAAATGAAGTCTTAAAAAAAATAATGATGATGATGATGATGACGATTTTGATGAAGATGCTGAAGATTATGTTGGTAATGATGATGATTATTATAATGATGATGGTAATGATGATGATAATGATTCTAACTATGTTGGTGATGGTGATAATGATAACGATCATATGGCTCCTGGGGTGGCAAAGGGTCAGCATCGGTGGCAGAGAGGGCATCTGTCCGTTAAAACCCAAGCGAAAGCATCTTGAAGTTGTGGGTAACCAAATTGAAAAGGAATAGAGGCAAGAGGTTGGTCGGAGGAAAGGAAACGATTGAAGAGGAGGAGGGAGGATTGTGCGAAGGAGGAATTGACTGCTTAATCGTTCAAAAATGAACATGCTCTGGACAGAATATCTTGCCTTCTTCTTCCTTCCATAAATGTTACAACTTACCATTTTTCAAACCCAAGATCAATAAATTTAGTCTTATCTCACTCTCCTCTTAGCTTTTTAATTTCTTCCTTTGGAGGGGCTTGGTATAGACCACAATGGCCATTCCCTAGCATAATTCACTAAAGAAAGAGCTTGGTTTCTGGCTTCAGATGTGCTCGTTTCCACTTCTGGACTGCCGGCATCGGTTGATCCGACAGTAAATGTATCCCAAGCGCAAACATCTGTTTAGCTAGTTAGGCTCGTCAAAGTCCATGGTCGCCTATACAAAGCCCCATGACATCTGGGGGAAATGAGCTGTAAATAAGGGAAATTTCCCCCCTCCTCACAATACCAGGGCCGCGGAGACGATTTACAGGCCCGGGTCAGGAGGAAGGACTATCAGGAAGGCACACTAACGTTCTTAGATTGAGTCATTATCTATGAGCCCTTACACCTATGGTTCCCGGGTCAATGACCCCTCTGACCCCCTCTCCTTTGGACTGCACAATGCTATGACCCAGGGCGGCACCTCTCTAACAAGGCGCTTCCCGAAGCTCGTTTCAAGCATAGGATGCAAGTGTACTTTTGCATTGAATTGCAGAACACACCTCGCACACCAAGGAGAATTGCACCTTCGATTCCGTCTCAATCACCTAGCTCATGCATGACATTTCCAGTGAGTCATGCTGACGAAAGGCCTTGGGGGGCTATATAGCTGACAGTATGAAAAACTGAACATATTTTGAAAAACCGTTCTTGAAACTGCGGTACCAGGGTCGAGAAACCGTTTCTCCGGGGCAATTTAGCAGGTATAGGTTAAGATTTGCACTTGAGTTCTGGATGATTTCTCTGTTACCCGTTGTACAACTGAAAAGCAATTTCTACTTCAAACTTCAAATTTACCAGGATCTCCTTACACCAAAAATCATCAAATTCTCAGGTTACTAATCCGATCTGATCTCAAATTTCAACTTAAAGAGCTTCAAAATTTTCAATTAAACAAGACGGAGCAGGTTCTAAATACAAACGAAGCAGTAGGGTAATATTTTATGACAGAAACACACAATTGCATTGCAACAATTTTTCTTTGATACAGGTAAAAAATAAACTTCAACCGTAAACAATTTTTTTATGTAAAACAGCATCATAATTTCACTTGCACAAAGATAACAACTGTTGCCCTTAGCTTCCTCTATATGCATCAAAACATAGTCTTATTCTGAAGTTTGATGACATCCCTGGAAAATAAAATCAGAATAATGCTTCAGTCAACCAATAAAAACAGAAGTAATGAAACTTATTAAAAACCATTACAACTTTTATCCTGTAACTTTTAGCAAGGCTGTTTTTCCAAAGAGACGATTCACAGCAGTTGCCTAGCATAGGAGCCTTCAAAGGAGAGCGCCCCCCTGCGATCAGTTCCATGGGTGGGAGCACGGATGGAGGTTTGAGAATTGAAACATCTTGAAACATTGAAACATCAGATTTAGGAATGGGTGGCACTGAACTTAATTTCAATTTCGACAAGCTTCGTGAAGCAAGTCTGAGCCTGTATCATACACAAGGGCACCTCAAGCCTGGACCGCCTGCACATGAGATTTGCTGCGACCACTATGACAACTGCCAATCTCACAAAGTGCTACATGAGCAGAATCAACTATATATCAAGGTACGGAGCAGAGTAAAAAATATGGGCATTAAGCACAATCTTTCAACATTGCATTCCCGAGCCTAAAACGCAAATCCTGCTTTGCTATTCAATAAAATGGGCTACCTAATTTTCTTTGTAATAATCTGATTGGATTTACAATTTATACATGTTGGTTCTATTCCTTCATAGCTATGACCTGAAGCCCTTTTCATCAAAAGCAAAAGAACTGCGAAATCATATAATCAAATGAAATTAAATGTGCCCACGTACATTGGAGGAAATTTTTTAATTTCCACTTCACAATTCATCGTTTACATCAGGTGGAGCGGGAGTCTCTGATGACTTGTCTTTTTTAAATCCTCTCTTCTCTAATTCACTGCAAATGTCATCTGTTACAAGTTCATCGACTGGAATTCTCTAAAGACAATCATAATATACATGTTACAACAAAAATACAGGTAAAGAAAATTCAAATATCGATGGTCACTTCATTTTTCCTTGGGAGACTTTTTCATTGCTGATGGAAGGGTAAACCAATAACCTTTTGCAAGATATACACATGCTTCCTCCTCTAGGCAAGACAAAATGCAATTAAATTCATTTAAAAAGCAGAAGGCCCTAACAAAACATTATGACACTCAATTGCAAACCACAAACCTCCAGCTCTGTTGACTCTTTATCCAGAAAAACCAACTCTGGGTCAGCACCTCCGATGTACTCAACTTCAAAATTGGAGCTGACAAACCATTAAGAACATATACAAGACTTTGATAAACTTATCTCTACTTGTGTTAAAATTGTGGGTCCTTAAGCTTGTAGCAAAAAGATGAGCAGAAAAACAATGACTTCAAGGTGCAAACTCACAAACCAGTTAATTTGGGCTAAAGCCCTTCATTGGACACAGTTAACAACTGATAGGGCAGAAGGAAAGACATATAATAAAAATCCACTTCCCTTGAGCCAAATTCAGGGCCTTATATTTACTTTGAACTAGCTTAACACTGAGATGGTTTGTGGCTTGTTCTAAAAACAAATTTCCCTAGAAAAAACTTGGAGTCCTGACTTCTAGTTTCTGCTTTCTATTCGTCTTGAAGCTGTGTTTGCCGTGCAATTACACCAAAGCTCTACAGAAGCTGCATGAATGCAATATTTCTTGTAGTAAAGAACCTACTGACAGCTTTTTGTGTGCTTGTGAAACGCTTTTGAACCATTTCAAAATTTTTGTAGTTTAAGACTTCGTGAATGCTGCTTTCACAATCAGATTGCATCAGTGATTGTTGATTCTGCCACTGATCAATTGCTTTTACAGATCAAGCTTTCCCTGACATTGTCAAACTGCATCAAGCAAGTGAACCTAAACGGAAGTTTCTTGAAGCAACTTAACATGTGAAAAAGTAGCATTGAAAGGATACTATAAATCGGCATGTTCATTTATAAAAGCCTTCACCTTTGAAAACAAAAATTTGAATTGATTAGCATGTTTCCATGCGGTAGGAATATTGGTTATAAGAAAAAGTAAAAATCTAGAGACATTCGAAAGGGAAATATGAGAAATCTCATAAATTGAATTGATCAGTAGAATGGACACAGGAGAGATCTCATTATCCGTTAAAGAAAATAGCTGTTATCGGCTGCAACCGGATCGAAATATTGAATCGTATACCGTCATGGCTTCAGTTTGCAATGCCTTTAAGAATTCGTTTACTTGCAAATCTACTCGAGAGTGTCCCCGTTTGCTTGTATCGAAGCTTACTTAGGCCTGTGCCGCATAATGTGGAAACGACTTCTTTCAGAATCTTCTTTTTGAGAGGGTAGGCAGTAGACAGTACTTGGTGCGAATGAAATATTGAAATAGAATGATGAACGTTAGACGAACTTACATGCGGGAGGCTGTTCAATCGTCATCCACCACATGTCTACAAAGAGAGGTTTGAAATCAATACGTGTAACAGAAGAGGTGCGTTTGAAAACCACCCTTCAGATAACTTGGATCACTAAAAACCAGCACTCTGCAGCTCTATGCTGCCTTCTCTTAAAAAGCCATTCAAAATAAATAAATAACATGGTATATGTATGCATGTATAAAGGTTTAACGAGGGTCTGAAGTGCCTCAAGTGAAACGTGTAAAAATGGCTCCAGCTTTCTCCCAATCAAACCGTGCATGCAAGGAGTCGACGTACCTCTAACTTTGCTCTAACTGGTGATTCTTTCGCTTGAATGACAAGCAAAAATGTTAAGCTAACCAAAGCCAACAAGAAAGTCTTCCTTGCCTTCTGCATTGTTGTTGATACCTGCTAAGGTAGAGAATGGTGATGGCGTCCGTTGTCTACCAGCCTCTAGATCATGCAGGAACGTACGGCGCCATAGCTACTGTCAGCCTCATGTTCATTCATTCTTGTTCATTCATATTCGCTCATTCATTTTCGTTGCGGCTCCTTGCACTGGAGTTTTTGTTATATCGATCCCTCTCAAGAAATTGTCCTGTCGTGCTTCCAAAACTCAAGAAACTTTGCCACAAGGCTTTGTCCATGATGAGAAACTAAGATACTGCTGTTCCTATGTTATCATGCTTACAAGCCTTATTTGGTTTTTGAATTGAAATTCATTTGATTTCTCAATAAAGTCTGAAGTTTGAGTTCAGTAGAATCCCTTATGGTTTTAAGAGAAATGCTGTACTTGTGAGAAACGGCACCTCTCTAACAGTGTGCTCTCCGATTATCGCTTCGGGTACTGGACAGTTGATTGACCGAGACAAGCAGGCACAACAACGATGTCCATCGAGTGACTGGTTCAATGCACCAAACGAAACTCATTATCTCATTTCGAAGGCCGTATACGAAAAAGAACCCTCTCTTCGATTGGAGAAGATGGAGTGAGTCTCTGTGCTCGTCTGAACATCATTTCGGAATGCTTTGGAACTCGTGGGAGAAAGCTAGGGAAGAATATAGTACGCGCCCAGTTCAAGGGGGGCATGAAATGAAATCAGAATGAATGGCAACAAGGACCACGGCAATTCTGCATTCTCAAGAAACTTTTCTCGGCGTATCAATCGAATCATGGAGCACAGCGGAAGAACGAGAGAGAGACTATGCGACTATGAGACAAAAATGAAGGATGGGTTCAACGGCAAATGTAATCCTACGGAGAGCACAAATTTGGTGGTAGAGCAGTTTTCAACCGAAACTTGTAATCTGACCAAGAAGAAGGAGCTCGGAGGAAAGAAAGAAGGATTCTTGTTTGAGATAGGGTCACGAATGGATAGAATTCTTAAAAGAGAGGAAGAGACATTGGGAAAGGTTTTGGACATAAAAGAGAAACTTGCTTTGGAGGACATGTCTCCAGAGAATGAGCACTCTGTTAGCATCTGCATGGAAGAGACGTCAAGAGACTAATGCAAACAGTGGGCTAATATTTAAATAACTTGGCTAGAAAATTTGATTTGCTTCCATTAATGTAGGGCCGAGTAGAGCAAACGTTGGTGTCTATAGTTTTGCTGTCTTATAAACTATGAACGGGATGATTGCTTCCTATGTCCCCGTCTTAATTGCTCGCTATGGTCGATTTCGAAATGCAAACTGCGTAATGATGAAGGGGATTTAAAAACGAGCCAGGGACGCTTTGCAGTTTCCCTTGGAAAGTGAAAGGGGGTCAGCATGAATATGAGATTTGATTTGGCCTCCATCCTCTTGTGAGGTCAACGGCGTGTCTCTGTCGCACTCGCTCTCCAGCTGCTAGCCGTTCTGTGGCTGGCCGATCCACGAGCGGCTTCTCGGATCACAGCCGTCGCACAGCCACTTTCCATCATTTTATATTTGAGGAGTGAAGAAATAAGCTCAAGTAGGTCTTTAACCCTCTTAGGCTGATTGTGGTGGTGGCCAGAATAAAGTGAAAGGCGCCTGGTGGTTGAAAACAGTGCAGGGTATGGAAATGCTGATCAAATAAAGGATAAGGATTACCGAAATAAAAAGATTTGCGAATTTTCTAGAGACCCTCCAACCTTCCTGTGATCACACCATCTTTTATTAATGCGTTGATAACACAGTTTCCTCAATAGCACTTGCAAAAAGTTGCATCCCATACTCGAAGCGAGCGGTTGGGACCATTTTTGTAGAGTTGCTATCCTGGACAACGGTGTTGTGATGTAGGGTGGGCAGAAAAAGGGCGTGGAAAAGCATTTATCGGTGCACTGTTGACCCAGAACGTTCAGAGTAGTAGACGTATGCTCTAACCACAATGCTAGCTACCCATCCGTCTCTAACCTCCTAGTGAAATCTTGCTTCGAGAGCTCTCAAAATATCCATATAATACCTTGCACCTTAAAGGAACAATAAAAATCTCCCAATTTTCGTAGCAATATCATTTACTTTTTGCTGGAAAATATCAGCACACTCAACTGAAAAACGTGACGATATCCATATGAAGTGCGTCTGTAACACTTCCAGCAAGAATCGGTTGCAGTAATAGGCCCACAGATGCTTCTTTCATAACCTGGGTAAATTCAAGTATCTCTCTGAACCAGTTAAGAAGCAAATATGTTTGCAGCGTTTTTTACTACTTCTGCATTCTCTCCACAATCGAGAAGCAGACAGATTTTCCATTTGAAATTAGTTCTTTTCTGACTCTGGATAGCACGATTATTGCATGAACAGACTTCCTTGCAACTTCCATCGCCAAGACTGAATATAAAATCTAATTCCCCCAATGAGACGAATACGTCGATTTTAAGAATGCAGAAAAGAGGCGGACGCAGAAACTTATTTCATAGCAACTAATACCAAGTCGAAGACACTCAGTTTTTAATAGAAGCTTTGCAAACTCATTGTACACGTATTTCTCAACTTTCTGGCCAATTTCTGTACAAAAAAAAGTCACCTCGCAAGTTTATTTATATCAAAACGTCTTTCTTAACTGGTGCATGCGTGGTACGATCAGCCCAGGAAACGGCGGGACCGGTTTGAGGCGCTTTCAGACATCGATACGCAAAGTGCAACCATCAGTAGAATCCTATCCTATCACAGTGATCATGGCGGAAGCACAGGTAAAAGATCTTTCACATTAACTTAAGCATTCGACGTTAAATTCCTGGGCTAATTTTCTCGCGTTTCATATTCGCTTGAATTTTCCTGTGATGCATTTGGCAGATAGGCCATTGTAGACTGGTATACACAAACGGATGCCGTCTGCAGTGTTGTTGGTGCTGGATCTTGCAAGTGTAGGATAACTACCAGAGGCAAACATTTGAAAGACAACTTCCAAAGTTCCGTCAGGAGTCTGAGCTATTCAATGTATAATGATCGAGAATCATCCATGATTTTTCATAATAATTTGAACTGCTATCGAAATGAAATATGACCTAAATCGAAACGAAGGTTGCCTTTTCGTGATAGATATATATTGTCATGGTATGGAGTCGATTGAATATAATCATGTTAACAGCAGTAGATTTGATTGTTACCAGTAGCTGCAATTTTTTGGCACCAAAAGTTTTACATCGTTTCAAACCTTCAGATGTAAAAATTGGACAGAGTCCCTTCTGAAATTTGGCCTACGGAATCAATAGTTGAGGGAATTTTTTTAGAGAGCAAGTTTGCATGATTGCATGATGACTTTGTTATTTTTAAGATGCATACAGTGTTTGGAATCAACCAAGCATGTTGATTGTTGATCTAGGAGGTTTTGAATTATCAGGACTATCTAATGCCAACTCTGAAGATAGAGTGTGACTGGTATAGCAAATGATGCAAGTCCATCTTGTGAACGTGGCAGCAAGCCAGACAGTTCTTACGGCAATTTAGACTCTTCCAACGTTAGTCTCACAAAAGCCCTCCAACCCCTTTCTCATTGTCGTTTGGTTGCAGATCTTTCCATCTTTTACAGATGCGTTCACTGACATTAATCTGAGGAGATCAGGGATATTATTCCAGTTCCTCTGAGGCGTGTCAGGACCACCAGAAGCTCAACTCATTCACAGCCTTTCCAACTTTCACTACCTAGTCCACAAACTATCCCACAAATCATCATTTATCCCTAGAACATGCAATTTAAGGAAATTCTTGCCTCCTCGCTTTCCTGAATCTTACAAAGAGCCCTTTTTCAAATCTAAAATCAATAAACTTGATCTGATCTCCGTCTTCTCTTAGCTTTTCACTTTCTTCCTGTGCAGGGGCTTGTATAGGCCGTTATGGCCCTTCCCCAACATAACTTACTAAAAAAAGTGTTATTGTAAGAAGTAATGTGAAGGTAAAACTTTCTGCAACATAATTTACTAAAAGCTATTCTCAGTTTTCAGTAGATTTATGGAAAGATGCCTTTGCAATTTAAGTTGCCAAAAATATGTCAATAGTACACAGTTTAACATATCTGAATGCTGTAAATTATTGGATCAATTGTCGGATCCATAGACTGTCCATTGTACCTTGTAAAGGTGTCATGTTTAAACCAGTCTACATGCTTGTGGTGTTATTGCTCAGCGTTTTGGGCAAGAACAAAGAACATACCATTGCCAAAGCCTTCAACCAAGCAATAGCGTTTTTGATATGTATTCAATTGCAAGATCTATTACACCATTGCTTTATCTTGAAGCTAATATGTCATCATTATCATCATCGTCCAATTTGAATCCGGTTTTTCCTCATCAATGGGGGTGGCTGGATTGACCTCACTCTTGATGATACAGCTCTCACTACCTCTCGTCATTTGATTCAATTTGGAGCATCTTCCTTCTCAAGCCCAACTCTCTTCATCTCATCTTCCACTTGAGTTTTCCACATTTTCTTGGCTTTGCCTCTCTTTCTCAGTCTTAAAGCTGATGTGTGTAATGCATTTTACAATGTGTTTTGTTTTGCAAGGAGGGAAGTTGGCATAGTAGTTTGAGCATGTCCTCTTTGCAGATGGTCGGGGCTCTAAGCATCCTTGTGCATGTTTCTCTTTGCCATCTCTGCCCAACCAGCCAGAGATGGGTACCTTACTGCAAGGAAGGGAACAGGCAACCCCACATCACAGTGCCGAGGCTCAGGGTAACACCTCTCTAATAGGGCACCTCCCAACGCTTGTATTGGGTATTGAATTTAAAGATAAGAAATACCGAGTTGGTAGATCCATTAAGTTTGTTTGTTTAGTTAGAGATTTGCATCAGATTATCAGGACTGTAGACATGCGCTCCAGTCACTATACCAACTATCCCCTATTGTAATATATCATATTATACATTTATTTTATATTATATTGTATTGCATCATTTTACGTATTACACTGTGCTTGCTCCAATTTTGCATCTTATGGAAGCTTTATGTAGCTGATGCCCTTTGTTTGGTCTTTCAGACAGAACCAACAGCATCAAGCCCGGATCCATACTTTGAGCCAGTTGTGAAGTTAGAAGCACAAACATTGAATTCGTTGGAAGAAGATGAAGATGTATTGATAAAACTGTATGAACTTGCAATATAATTTTTCCTTCTACCTGGTCTAGGAATTTAATGTGTGGCCTAATGAAGAATGAGCATTTCCTGCCTCACAATTAAGGAGGGGGAGAGTTTTTCAATATATGGAATGTTATATACAGTATGCACAGCCTTTTGTGATTTATTTGGTGCCATTTGTATGTGTGGTGCATTCAGTGGCTGCCACCTACCCCATCAAGTACTGAATTAGTCCTAGAATCAACTGGTGCTCATCTACCAACTTCAGACGGGTCAAAGCCCAAAGCTAAGTTAGATTTGTTGACAAGCTTTCTAGATGGAAGGCTTGAGTTTTCCTCTACTTAGGTGTCATCCCAGGCTACTCAGCGCAAAGGCATAGTTGATAGCCCGCTATACTGTCACCATCACTTGAAAGACAGAATATTGTTATTTTTAAGTGACTATGGCCTGATAACTCACACCAAAGCCATGCTTAACTGGTTAGCTCTTCTTTTACACCGATCTCAATTATTTTCTCTTCATTGTGTAGGAGAGCTAAATCATACAGATATGTCATAGACGAGGAAGAAGGACCGCAGTGGAAAGAACGGGGGCTTGGTGAGATAAAAATATTGAAACACAAGGAGAAGGGCACGGTTAGGGTTCTTATGCGACGAGACAAAACTCTGAAGATCTGTGTTAATCATCACTGTAAGTCTTAAAACATTTCAGACTGCATCATGAGATTGGTTAAAAACCCTGTCAATTGTTGTGCTATTTTTAACAGTGTATGTCCCACCTAAAATTTGTGTCCCATGCTCTAAACGAGTATTGTGGAGCACCTTGTTAGAGAGGTCCCATCCTCAGTCATGTGACCAGCTTTTTTCCTTGCCATACTTCTACCGCTGGATGAACAGAGAAGGGGTGAAGCAACAGACGCACCTAGACATGAACGTAGACCATCCCCACGGAAGACATGCTTTTACCACTAACCTAACTGCCACTAGTAAGACACTATACTCCATCTACTTGTGGCAGTAATGCTATTTTGGTACAAATGCGCACTGAGCCAACCTGTGCATTTTATCAGAACAGACTGAAGGGTCAAGCTTTAGTTTAGAGTTGATTTGTTGATGTTAATCAGGCATTAGCTAAACACATGCCCATTACATATACCCCATTTGCCCTTTAACATATACCATTAACACCAGAAGCTTGACTTGCTCACCCCCTTTCCAAGTTTCACTTCTTAGTCCACCAGAAACTCTATCTCGCAAGTAACCATTCATCCCAAGAAATTGCAATTTATGGAACCTCTTGACTTCTTCTTCCTTTCCTGAATCCTACAACTAGCCCTCTTTCAAATCTAGGATCAATATACTTGATCTGATCTCCCTACGCTTTCTTCTTTCTTCCATTGTTGGGACTTTGTTTAGGCCACCATGGTCTTTCCCAACACAACTCACTAAAATGATTGAACATTCTATCAGCAGAACATGATATATTCGCTATTAAGCACTCTAGGTAGTTTTTCTCAATTGTTATTGGAACATACACTTTCACATGTGCAAACACGCACACATTACTAACAAGCACACACGCACACGGAAACGCAAGATGCTAGTCAAGCATAACCCATGGATCTGTAACAGAATGTCTTATTTTTTTGCAATGGGAGAAAAATAGCCCACAGAGGTTCCCATGTCAGAAAGAAATCTTGCGTCTAGAATCAATGTCTCTAAATTGATGTTACATAAAGACAAGGAAGTTTTGAATGTCAGCGAAGCCATGAATTAGCCACTTGCTGTTGCTGTGTTGGAAGTTATATTGTTGATGTTGTCAGTATCCGTGTCTTACTGTTTTTTGTATCGATTTTGCAGTATTACCAAGTATGAATTTAGAGCCACACTGTTCAAGTGAAAAAGCATTTGTTTGGAAAACGCCTGCGGATTTCGCTGACGAAGAAGCAAAACAAGAAACATTAGCTGTAAAATTTGGAAATACTGAAAGTAAGTGGTTTTCACACAACGAATGACAAGGGTTATTGTCGTTATTCACTCAACCAGATCCTGCCTTATTGGAACTCTTGTGAGATTTCCATGCCATGTTTTACTTCCACCATGACTCTGAAAAGAGCCTAGCTGAACCCTTGCCACATTAGCTGAAGGGGTCTTTTTTTCGTCAAGATCTTCTACAAAACCAGCATGTTTTCCTTATCTTCACGGCTGCCATCGATTCAGTGGGCAGTTTTCCAATCTTTGTTTTGGTTGATTTGTTTTAAGTTGGCTTGAAGGGTTTCCCCCTATTCACAGCTGATCCAAGCCATATGCATGCCCCCCCCCTTCTAGGCGCGAGGCCTCTTGGTTAATTCTCCTACCGACGGACGGTGAAGATGCTACGGCCTCCCTCCATGAGGATGCCCATCCGGTCTTTGACGTCACTCCATCGACTTGGAATTCTGATAGAGACTGTTTAAGCCGCCCAGCTGCTGGCCCGATGTTTTGACAATCTCAATTGTGGCTGTTCTACAGTGCTTTTAAAACGCTTTACTTATAGTTTTCTGCTAATTATATTATTTTCCGCTCGATGCTCGTTTCGCAAATTTGTTTTATCAAGAAGCGTTTGGAAGCGTTAGCAATCCAATGTTAGCAGGCATTAATCGCTTGCATTCTTTTCGCGTTATACATCATCATCATCATCGGTCCGGTGTTGCCACGCTGGGGCACATGCGGTCTCCACAGAGCTCTTCCAACCCTTGCTGTCTTGAGCAGCCCACGTCACCTGCCAGGTCTTGCCCAATTATTTCCTTCTCAACCGTTCTCCTCCGTTTCCCTCGTTCTCTTTACAGATGCGGCAAATTGTGTAGCCTTTAATATTATTATGGCTACCTGCCACTACGGCATTGTTTAAGCATTTTACATAGTCAGGGTGTCTTTATTATGTGGGACTGTCACGTTGGCTGAATGCTTAAGTGTTGGATTAAGCGCCTTTGAGTCATGCGGACTATTCAGATGACCGGTTCGTGACTAGCAACAGCCAAAAACTTCTGTATCATTCTCGTTTTTCCCCTGTTAAACCAGCACCCCTAAGAGGACCATTATGGAAAATAAGGTCACCTTTACCTTTTAATGCCACCCCTGCAACTGAAATCTGGGCGGCGTTGTTTTTAGATTTGATTATTGTAATTCGTTCTTTATAAGTTAGAACTTGTAAATGAGATTGGTTGGACGAATTATGCATGCATACATACGTACTGCGTACAAACATACATACATACATACATACATACATACATACATCCATACATACATACATACATACATACATACATACATACATACATACATAGCTATACATAGCTATACATAGCTATACATAGCCATACACAGTCATACACAGCCATGCACAGCCATACACAGCCATGCACACATACATAAAAGCATATGTGGACAAACGGTGCAGTAGAAATGCCTTTATTATTATCATTATTACATGAAAATTCAACAAACAACTACCCCTCTCAAATAACCCAATGTTAAAATACTTCAATGTATACGAGTTGACACTTTTTTTGCTAGGTGCTAAAAAGTTCAAAGAAATATTCGAGAAGTCTCAAAAAGACGTAGAAAGTATTATTGGGAAGAAGGAAACAGATTCAAAGGACGACGAAAGCGACTGTCTTGCTGATGAACTCGATAAGCTGAAAGTTGCCACGAGTAAAGACGGCGACGACAGCGAGAAAACGTTAAATGGACTCGGGGACGAAAAAAGTAAAGAGGACAATAAGACCGCCGTGTTAGAAGGGAAGGAATCTGAAGACTAGAAATCGGATTATATCGTGTTACGGTTCTCATGTAGCAACAGTTACGGTCTTTCGCCTTTGTATTGTCACAGGGCATCAAGATGCCAGTGTAACCTCACTGTGTAAACAACGTAGTCGAGAGCTTTTCTGAAGAGGGTAACGTCATCTATGCCAATTGCGGTTTTTATTCATTATAATTTTTTAAGTTGTACGTGTAAGTAAGCCTTCGCCATATTTCTTGCACAAATGTAAAATAGCGTCTTCCGGTTCTAACTTCTTGTTTGTTAAAGGTCATTTGTTATATTTCAACAGTCATTTCAGTGGCAACTTTTGGCAGTCTTCATCTCCCTTCATGCTATACAGGGGTAGATTTTACTGGTAACTGTTCCTTGATCTTACAATTTGAAGTCGTCTGCCAGCGTTTTGGCTCCAAAATTCTGCAATAGATATAATCTGCATCCTGGCCACACAGTTTTCTGTTGGGCTGTTATGCTGATACGTGAATATTTTTGTATTCATATACGCCAGCTATTTTTTACTTTTTACGCCTTTTTTCGTCCTCAAGTGGACAGAACTGGAAAAAACGTTGCGGAAGGAGGTTGTTAGAGCTGTGACAAGCTTTTCACACAACAGCTGTCATAGCATAAAACTGAAATGACACAAAATAACGAAATCGTGACGATTTAGTAACGATCGATTTTCGTTTTCATAAGCATTAGAAAAGCATTCGAGCTTTTGTATGGCATTTGTTCAATTGAAGAATTCCCGAGACGACGGAAGACATTGCGCTACTAATAAACAGATCGGAAACGCGAATCAAAGGAGTCTGCTATGTAAGCAGCAAGTCGGTAGGTAGGCTTGACTTTTGCAATGGCTGTGGAGACAGAACGGATGATATTTCCAACCATCAAATGATTTGTATGCACCAAAGTTGATCTCCCTACTCGAAGCGAGTGTGACGGAGTACCTTGTCAGAGAGGTTCCATCCTGAACCATGGTATATCGAGGTAGGGTGGCAAGTTCTATTCTGGAGGTAGGGGAGGTGGAGGTAGGGGGTATAAACCCAGCTTCACGCTCGATAAACACTTATTTCTGGGTGGACAGATAGGGGCCATTCGAATAGGGGAACAAGCGTGCCCTAAAGCCAGGGCTTTCTGCCCAATAGGTAGATGCTCTAAGAGCCACTATGCCAGCGACCTCGTATCTTACTAAAGAATTGAGTCTTATGCGGCAAACCTACTTCCACTATTTTTTCAATATTTTCCTTTTCATTTTCTTGTCTCCGTTGATATCAATGCGTTTTTGCACTGAAAGATTATCCTGTCCAGATGTTCTATTTCTTATCTTGTTTCAATAACAGGAAAATTTCTTCCCGAAAGCAAGCTATAGCAACCGGCCCTAGGTTTCGAGCACCTTGCTCCAAACTCTCGCTGTGCCGTTTTCTGTATCTTAGCCTTTAATCCAGAAACCCATCAGCATTGTCCGCCGGCAGCCGGATTCCCCATACATTGGCGTATCATTTCAGCTCCGATTTTGCTTTTGTGACGCACCAACCATAAACGGAATGACATTTAATTTACGGAGGCACTATATTTATTTACTATTTATTATTACTATTATTATGATTATCTGAATTAAGGCATTGAGTCGTAGCAGCATTGTCTAACGCATCGCCCACGCCACTTTCTCTGGTGTGATCCACGCTGAGGGGACAGTTGACAGAGAACTATATTTTGGTATGCACAACCCCCCCTGAAGGCCCTTCCGTGAAATCAGGTTGCGCACCCTTGCCAAACTGAAGCGATTTTGAGGCAGTCCTTATCGAAAGCCAAATTTGTGCTCAGTAAGGTCAACACTGCAAAGAACAACCAAAGCTGATTGCGTAATGTGAAAAGCAGATAGGAAAACTACCATCGTTAGAAAAATATGCAACGAAAGAGTATACAAGTGTTACAAATCACTACGCTACCCAACCACTTACGAGCATCAGTACAAAAAAGACTACCGGATTTACATTACAATAAATAGCGAAATTACTCTAAAATTGATTGAAATCTTAATCTCGTAGTGGATAGCTATACCACATCGAAACGTTGATTGGCGAAACTGTGACGTAAACTGACAAGAACTGCAGAGGGAGGAGATATGTTGATTTATATTCGAACAGTAGTTGAATTGCCAAGGTACTTTAGCGCCCGAACTGGATTTGAGGGGTTTATTACAAACAAGTCTAATCTGATAGTTGTAAAGCTAGTTCATGAACGGCCCCTTGTAAACCAGCACTGCTGAGTGGGTTACCGTCCTAAAACAATTGAAATTATTCTGATTATTTTCATTCACTTAAATTGCGATAATGCAGATCGTCAAGAACCGAATCTTATGAAAAAATAGAAATATATCCACAAATTATCACTACTTTGGCTTCCTAGATGATTAGAGAAACTCAGAATTGGGGGAGGGGGGCAGGGGAGAACTCAAGTAATTCATCCTGATTCTGTATTGGAAAAAAGAGACGAGTATCCCATTCACGTCCCGCATGTCGGTTCTATCAATCTCGCTAAAAGCAGATTCCTTGCAAACATTCGACGTTTACGCCACAGGAAACTAGCTGGAAACTTTGAAAGCCTGGCCCAAGGTGATAGGCTCTTTGTGTTCCGAGTAGAACAACGGGTTTTCCATGTAATAATTCACAATGTCAATTAGATTTCCGAATTTCAATTTACCAATGAGAAGTTTGCCATCATTCGTCGCCTCGATCGGGAAATGACGAATCCTGGAAGCAAAGAAAATATCGTAAGCCAATCTCGTTTGCATCAACCGAACTGACGTAATCAAGGTTTCGACCGGGGGACTTCGTCATGCAGCAGCTGCGTAATGCATTCGATTTTGAACGCAACACAGGCGCTAGACCTGACCAGCACTGCTGAATGAGTTACCGTCCTAAAATAATTGAGATTATCAGTATTAATCTCCAAACTTTCCGCTATAACCACTCGTACCTCCTACTACGTCTTTTGCTGCAGAAATAAAACTTGGACCAATCCTGACCTTCTTCCCTATTAGATCTGCCCAATTCTATCAATTTAATATCTATCTTCATATATGTTTACATCTATTTTGTTCTTTTCCCATTGTGTTAGTTTTATATTGTACGCCCTAAGCCAGGCAAGCCAATTTCAAACTACCTATGAAATAGAGAGGTTTGTAATTGTAGTTTAAATTGAATTCCAATGAAAGATTCCCATAATGAATTAGAGAGAGCGTTCCAATTTCTACCTAGGGGAGTGAATTTCCATGAGATGGTTGCCCGTTGTCTGGCTCAGCGACTCAGTGATAGCACCTTAATTGTGAGCCGTGTAGGATTCGAACCAACAACCCCCTCATTATAAAGTCGGCATAATTTCATCCTTGTAAATTAGGTAGGTACCTTGCAAACTACGTATTATATTAAGATGGTTTTGATGACAAAGAGGGTGATCTGACATTTTATTCTCTAGAAATCCTGAAACAGTTTCCCTTGAAGGCGAAATCTATCCTACTCCAAATTACGCTTGTACTCAGTTCGTTTTTACTTACATATATTAACGTCTCCATATACAAAGAAGCTGTTTTCTACTCTGCGCTCGGCAGGGTAGCACGGTGTGCTCAACTCCCAGCCTATTTCCCAGAGTGTCAAATGCTGACCAGGGAACAAACTTGTACTCTGCACTTGGCAGGGTAGCACCTCGAACTCCAATCTACCGCATACAAAGCGAGTACTGCGACACTGAGCTATGGGTGCAGTCCGTGTGAAACATCAGTAACAAGCGATGAAGAACTTCTTAACTATTTCATGCTCCATTGCCTACCAAATTAGTTCGGAAGGATCTGCTAATTGGATCTGCTAATTTTGACAACGGATTACGCGAGTTTTACTATCAAAGGAAGCTAATTGGAAAAGCTGTGACATTACCTGTAACAGTATTTCACTGAAAGAGCATACGAGCCATTTCCCTGTACAGAAGATGATAAGATATAAGACCAAATACGTATAGAGACAGGGGTGCAAAAAAAAAGAGACATTGAAAATATCACTAATTTAATGCGGAAGTTAGTTCGCTCGCCCACTCAAAATTGATGGTGTGCAGCTACGTGTTATGTAGACAGCCTGACCACCATTGTAAGAAGAAACGTAAATGTTATGGGCAAGACCAATTATAGCAGAAAGGATATTCAAAGCACCGCGGAAGATCGAGACAGGTTGAGACTGGGCGGAAGGGCTGAACTGCTAACTTCGGATGTGACGGCGGTGATTAAGAGTTAAACGATAATCGTTTATCTATGCCTATCTATGCCTATCTATCTATCTATCTATCTAGCTATGCCTATCTATCTATCTATCTATCTATCTATCTATCTATCTATCTATCTATCTATCTATCTATCTATCTATCTATCTATCTATCCATCTATCTATCTATCTATCTATCTATCTATCTATCTATCTATCTATCTATCTATCTATCTATCTATCTATCTATCTATCTATGCCTATCTATCTATCTATCTATCTATAGTATGGTCCATTCCTAGTCGAGTAGAAACCAGAAACAAGGCTCCCAAGTTTTTCCGGGGAAATAGGATTTTAAAAGGTGGTTTTCCGTAGCATTCTTCACTGAAAGTGTGTTTATTTGTACGCGGACAGGAATCGAACCCCTAACCCGGGTGATATCAGTTCGTAGGCCTAGCCACTAAGCTATAGCACCCTTGCCTTCTGAAATAGTGATATCAAAAGCAGCAGAATAGAACGACCATTAATCAAATCAACCCTTTGAGGGGTATGAATGCACAACGTTGAAAGAGGTTGGTCCCCAACTTACCCTTGTGCTTTCACGAACAAGGAATTCTTGCTGCCTGCCATTCTAAAAAGTGGAGAAGAAAAACTCAAGTGTTAACGGAATATATATATCAACACGATCACAATGTCAGACCAGAGACGAAGTCTTTGTTCTAATTTTCCGCTACTCAGAAACTATTGTACAACTGGGGAGCTTCGATCTTTCCTGAACGAGTGATGACATCCTTGCAGAAACCTTTCTTCAAACGTAAAACTCTCTCTATACGATTACCACAGTTAATCCATATTACATTCCCATTTGTTTAAGACTAAATCTTAAACCTTATCTCACAAATCATAATTCATCCCTGGAACAGGCAATTTATGGAACGTCCAGCTTTCTTCTTGGTTTCCTGAATCTTACAGTTTGCCATCTTTCAAATCTATGATCACTAAACTTTATCTGATCTCTCTCCTCTTAGCCTTTCGCTTTCCTCTTTCTTCCTTTGTTGGGGCTTTGTATAGGCCTTTCCTCAACACAACCCACTAAAAAAAAACAGGCGAAGTAGCAAAATCAATTTCTCAACATTCAGGGTGCAAGCACACACTCCCGCGTTTCTAATCGCCTTCAATCTCTCCACCTAACAGCAAATGGGTACCTAGCATAATCTGGGGGTATAATGCGGTGAAAAAATGAACAGCCCCCCTAACCCAAGTGGAACAGGACGCTAACTCTCAAACAAGGTGTTCCCCGACACTCTTTTCAAGTATGGGACTCGAGTTTATTTTTACTTTGGCGTAGTAGTCTTGGCACTCGACAGCTGCATCCTAATTTTCACCATTTTTCTTTGGGTTTCCGCCTCATGATGACTTTATGTTAGTATTAATGACTTGTACTCCAATAATCAAATACATGGTTTCACACTTATGCAGCTTAATTCTTTGATGTTGCGATTTTCAGCCCTGTACCAAAACAACTAATTTCATTTCCGTACTAACAAGCCCTCTTCCATTTTGTTTCGGAACACCCTGCTTCTTGTTCGCAAACGTACTGAGAATCCGCTGCCTTGCCCGCGTGTCAAATCTTCCATCACTTCAGGGTATTCTTCGAGTATCCACGCTCCGGTTCCGATTTCTCCCTGGAGCAAATTTCTTCGGTTATTCGTTTATGAATAATTGCATATCTCAATAATTCTAAGCTGTATGTGATGGTTAGAGAGCACTCGACAAGATAATTGCCTTGGGGGAACGATTGGCTTCACGAACTCTAGGCATTCCTTCAATGCTTGACTGGTGTTCACAGTACGTTCTCTATATGACTTTAGTTAGTCTGTAGCGAGGTCGCGAAATCTTTCCCGTTATTGAATCTTGAAGATTTTTTGCGCCTTTGTTTTGTCATTAAATCTGTTCGCGGTGTAGTGGTTAAGCGCGCGGACTCATAACACAGGGGTTGTAAATTCGAATCCTGCAAATGTCACATAAAAAACACCTTTAGTGAGGAAGGCAACGGGAAGCCACCTCATAAAATCTACTTCCATACAAAAAACTCAGAGCCCTGTCTCTGGTTTCTGCTACGCTCGAAATCGAATATGCGACGCTGCCATTACAATTTGATGGTCTGGCGTACACTGAGCACCGATAAATGCTCTTGAGTGTTGAACGATTTGAAGGCCTCGCTTTCTCGGTGCAACAGCATCTATTATCCTTGCAACAACAGGCGGACTCTGAGTAAATGTTATCCGGTAGGGTTGTTACCCTTCCTGATGACAATTAACTCTGAGTCCGTCTACACGGCCGCGTAAACCAACCTCCATGATCGAGAGAAAAAATCCTTGGGGCAAAAGTGAAAAGCACTCTGACAGGATTCAAGAAGCTGTGGTTAAAGCCTCTTTAGTTTCTGCATGGTCTTTGCTCTAATTTGTCAAGGGCTGTTCGATCTTTCGTTGCCTGTCGGTGGTGAATGGTTCTCGATAACAAACATTGATAACAGCAGCAGCTGAAGTGTACATCCGGCATACATATTCGTCTGTTTGGGCACAAAGTGTGACAAATTCTTTAACAGAACGATTGTAAATTGACACATTGTGCTTTAATTTCGAATTCCTTCACCTTTTCGTGGCATCCCACTTTAGCTTGTAGATGGAATTCTCTGACACGTCAAAAATGATTGATCGATTGATCGTTTGATTGATTAGTGGATGGATTGGAGACGGTTTATTTGTTTTGGTGATTTGATTGCAACGATTGATACGCGATGTTCTTTTGCAAAAGCTGCGTTTTTGCATATACTATCTTAACTTTATAAGGAAGGATGGAAGGCAAAGATCAAAGGGATGACAGAGAGTCACCTTCGATACGATCAGAGTGGCGCTAAGGAGCAGGGCAGAGCTGTTTTCGTATGCACGGGGCAGCAGTGCTTAGAAAGAAATGGCGCCCCACGCATGATACATGAATGGAAGCAGTAGAAGAATTTTACTATGCAACATGTGAAAAACAAAACTAGAAATAGTTGTTCAATCTACAAACTAAAAGCTATGTTTGGGAATGGTTGCAATGCATCTACTGCTCTTTGTGACAACGAATTAAACTCTTCATGTGTTGTTGGTAAATTCAAAGAGAATGTAAAAGAGATTCACTTCACTCTCTCCTTGCTTCAAACAAGTGTTGGAGACAATGTGGATGTTTGTCAAGCAATCCAAGCCTAATTATGCAACAGGCACTCTGCTCTCATCAATCGTCGTATTTTCATCACTAACTTCGATATCATTAAGATTATCATTCATATAAGATTATCATTCATATAAGATTATCATTCATATCTGTCTCGTTTGGTAAATATACTTGAGATTCACGATGACTGCTGGCTTTACTAGTCCTTATGTTTACATAATATGCCTTTATGGGGGCTTTGCCGGCAGTTCCTCGTAGTTCTCGGTTTACTAGTATCAAGTCCTCACAGTTATAGACTCATGAAGTCTAAAGTAAAGTTTCCATTATCCGTTACCATTACCCGATAATCTTTCTTCCTTTATGCCACGTGCATCAACTTTTAGTTTCTCCGCTTCATCGCTGACCTTCTATAACCTTCCCCGCTCCTGAAGGGGACTTGCCCTCCCAAGATAGCAGAATGAAAGGGTCCAACTGGTAACTCCTTGCAGGTGTAAGTGCAAAACAAGGGACCGCTCTTGTGGATGTGGATATACGGAGTCAGAGCAAAGGCCAGCTTAGCGGATAGCAAAGGCCAGCTTAGCGGCAAGGATCAGAGATCCTATGGTAAGTGGTGCGAACCCCACCTCAGACTAAACACTCACTTAAGAGTGAGAAGCGTCATTAGCTTTCTGCAATTCCAAGCACGACAATCACGGCTTGTGGTCAAACAGACAGGAAAATGGGGAAACCGGTCGATAAGAATAGCTTTTCAGTGTCTTAACATCTACAATCAGAGGACTTTTTGAAAATACAAATGTAAATTCTACCCAAATGTCAAAAGTAGAAATTTGGACACTGAGAAGCTTTTTTGTTTATCGACCAATGTCTAGGTCCTATCTCTCGATGTGACTACACCTCGTGAGTCCTACGCCTGGAATTACAGAAATGATTCTCCTCACTATAAGTGAAAGCTTAGTTGAAGGTGGCTTCCAACCACTGAGCTATCCTGACACCTAGCCACAGCCATCAGAGCAGTCTATCCTTCATCCGAAATTTTCGACTATGCCTCTGTAACATTGAGTCCCCAACCTGCGTTGGTTCTCTCCTCCACATAAAGAAGTGATCATGACTCGGAAGGGGGGGGGGAGATTTAAGAAACCTGAAAGCAGCATGTCGATTAAGATACAATCTGTCACTCATGTTAAAGGTGAAATCACCCAGAAACTGCAAGTTTCACCCCCTTTCCATGTTTCACTGTCTACTTCACGAACTCTATCTCACAAATCATCATTCATCCCAAGAGCATGCAATTTATGGAACGTCTTGCCTTCTTCTTGCTTTCCTGAGTCCTACAACTGGCCATCTTTCAAATCTAAGATCAATAAACTTGATCTTATCTCTCTATCCTCTTAGCTGCTCGCTTTCTTCTTTCTTCCTATGTTGGGGCTTTGTATAGGCCACCATGGCCTTTCCTCAACATAACCCACTAAAAAAAAAAAAAAGTTTTCTATGGACACGGCTTTACGATTGATTCTAGGGGAACTCGTCGATCCTTCAACTAGTCGATCCTTAAAGCCATGTGGATAAATGGCGCAATATAAATGCATTTTACAACTATTAATATTTATTATTATCATCACCATCATCTACAATCAGAGGACTTTTTGTATCAACTGGAAAGAGCACGTCCAAACGGTCTCTGCCAAATTTTCTAGAGCTATTGGTTTGCTTAAGCATGCTAAACATTTCCTGACTCAGGAAACACTGACGACTCTTGACACAAGCATCGTTGAGCCACACTTAAGATACTCTGTTTGGGGTTGCGCTGGCTCAACTGAATAAGGTGCCATAATTTCAAAACAGAGCTGCTAGAATTGCAACCAATAGTAACTATGACACCCCAAGCAGGCCACTTACCTATCAATTTGGCTGTAAGACCATTGAAGAATTTATAGCTTATGAATCAAAGATGGTGGTCTTGAAGTCCCTGCTGCATAAACCGGCCCCGCAATACTTGTGTGATCTCTTTACTCGTAACTCCACATGTACTTGGTACACTCTGCGAATTACTGAGACAGATTTAAGACTGCCTAAGAAAAACTCCAGTAATGGGCAGAAATTTTTTTCTTAAGTGGCTAAAGCGTGAAAGCCACATATTCGATGGGAAGGATCGATCGCGGTCAAAAAATTCAAGTCCCTTCTCCAAAAGTTCGCAGCGGCGATTGTGGGTACCTTTTTGCGCATGCTCAGTTTTATACACAAACTGACGACAGCGAGAGATACGAAAAGAAGAAGTCCTTGCAAAATTTCTTTTATAACTTAAAGTTCCAGAGGCAGAAATTTTGAGCTTTTTTCTAAGAAAGTAGTTCATAGCTAGCCGAAGCGAGCGAGCGAGCTCAAATATGTTTTTTTCAAAATACCAAATAGAATGGAATTGAATATTCGTACCTTGTTCAGCATTTGCTCGCATTTTTGACGACTTAATTTCCCGAAGAACCACGGCTCTGCATCGTAAACTGGAAATAAAAAAAAATCTATTAGCACCATTAATACAAATTGTAAAATAGGTTCGAGTGCTGTACTCGAAAGAAGCAGCCATGTGCACTTCGTTAGAGAGGTGTCATCAAGAGCCGCAGCATTGCGAGGAAGGGGAGGGGGCGAGCTCCATTCCTCGCAGGATTTTACCCGAAGTTTTAAGCCAGGCACTCATTCACTACTGGTTGGACAGATTATAAAAATAGTATCAATAAAGCACTTCTGTTACGCCATATTTCCACGGGGCTCATAGGTGCATTGCAATTTTAAGGAACCGGGCCTAATTTAACGAATGTTGAAAGGTATGAAAATTTACAAGGTTTCGTTAAAATTCCAAGTTGAAACATGCTACTTAATAAACACAAGTGCTGTTGAAATAAGGTCTTCAAATTAGTTTTAGACGTTTCTACAGTGCCACACGCTCTAATCGAATAGGGAAGTCTGTTCCAAAGACAGCGGATGCCCAGAGACATGCACGAACGTGCTCCGAATTCGGCACCTTTTGCACATTAGAATCATTTTTACAACCTATTACCTTGCATACCTTGACAGCTGATAACAGGTGAGAAAACTATTGAAAGAAAGACCAGTTGCATCACTATGCAGTGAAAACGCCTACTGCGCCGAAGTTTAGGGGTTCGGTCCCAAGCTCATTCAACTTTCTTGACACCCTCTATCTGCCCACCTAGGAGCCATTGGGTACCTGACTTAAAGGACTCAAGCAGAGGATGAGTGTGGCGATGAAAGGTAATGCCCATTTTATCTCAAAACGCTGCCACTCAGGATGGTACATACCAGCTCATACAGCCAGCACTGTGTGCCAAAATCTCGCATTTATTATCGGGTTCCATGTTACTTTTCAATTCACTAAGACGCCGGGAAGGAAATGGCCACAGAGGCTAGTCCCCCGGGCATTCGGATGCCAAAGCTTTATTTCAGTATGACGTTTGCATCCGGACAATCTTTTGCAACTTTGAGTTTCGAACCCGGCCCATATGCAGCTCTTGTGCCAAAAACATGTATGAATGACAAATTTCCCTTTGCCTGAAATCCTTCCGCTTCTTTAAAACACATCAAAATTACGCAAAAAATGCAGCACCGTTCAATTCAAATAGCAAAGGGTATCTTTAATCCAGGATGGATGCTACAACGATCATGAACGTCCTGTTATCACTCCGAATGACGTCACTGAAACCAGCGTGAAACGTGATAAATCACAATTAATTCATCGACCACTAATTGATGTGAAATAAAAGCGGTTTGTAAAATAAAGTCCTCGAATCCACCAGATATCTGAAGTGACTGCGGTCTGTGCAAAATTTCTGATAAGAGCTAGAGCGATATTGTATCAAAGCAAGAAGCTAGGCCTTCGTGGGCGATTACATTCAATTTTTGCAAGGCTTTGGGTAGATCGTTGTCTCGCTAAATGGTACCAAAGATGCAAACACAAGCGTCGATTCAAATATCGCAAAACAAGGACTGCTTCCTTCGTACGATTAATAAAAAACCCAGTAACTCAACCTTATACAAACTTCAACGCTAATGTTTGTGTACACTGGATGTGGAGGGCCTGTTGTGCAGAAATAAGGCTGCAAAGATCGATTTCTAAACCCTTACCAGATCGTAGCTGTGCTTCAGGCTCGTCGTAAATCGAATCCATGACGTCTTCTTGGTTGTCTAAGGCTAAATTACCTGGTGACTCGGGGATATTGTTGACGGTGCTCTGCTGTCGTTCTTGAGTATTTTTTGGAATTGACGTAGGAAGCGGAAGTCGCGGGCGATCTTGCACTCCGAAATCAGTACGAGGATCGATCTCGCTTAGAACATTCGGGGATGACCTCCTTGGCTGCGGGACGGGGGGAGTGGGCGGCGGCGTGATTTCGTCTGCTCTGTCACGTGGTCTCGGGCGCGGTCGTGGCTTCGGTTTGGGACACGAGACAGCGGGAACTGAAAATTAAAGAAAAAGGAAGTGAAAAGGCCTGTGTCATGAGGGGACCGGGCGGGGGCGTGGGCGAGTGGTTTAGGTCGCAAAGTTGCAAATCTCTCTAAGGGCCTTCTCCTTGGGGCATCTAATGTAATCGTGTATGCATTACTGTCTTATATGAAATCACATCTCTACGGTCAAATTTTATTGAACAAAACCAAACTAACTCACTTTCCTTCTATTTATTTTAGTGATTAATTCGCAGAATTTCTTGCTGCAAGCTTAGAAGTTTAGACGGCCTGCATAAGCCAATCATTACGGCGGAGCGAGGTGGACACATATTGTTATGAGTCATGGAGCATTGTATACATTTTGATCAAATGGGTTTCAGCTGCATAGAGGATGTAGATATTAGAAATAACTGTAGCAATAGCCGTAGCAGCAGTAGTAGCAGTAGTGGTAGTAGCAGTAGTGGTAGTCATCATCATCATCATCATCATCATCATCATCATCATCATCATCATCATTATCATCATCATCATCATCATCATCATCAGCAAAGGTTTACCTGCGATATTTTGTAATGAATCACGAATATAGATATATAGATAAATGCAACAGTTGGCCTAAATCAATTTTTACGTAGCTAGAAGACATATCAACTCATTCACACCCTTTCCAAGTTTCACTGCCTAATCCACGAGCTCTATCTCACAAATCATCATTCATCCCAAGAACATGCAGCTTATGGAACGTCTTGCTTTCTTCTTGCTTTCCTGAGTCCTACAACTTGCCATCGTTCAAATCTAAGATCAATAAACTTGATCTTATCTCTCTATCCTCTTAGCTGCTCGCTTTCTTCTTTCTTCCTTTGTTGGGGCTTTGTATAGGTCACCATGGCCTTTCCTCAAAATAACCCACTAAAAAAAAAAACAAACAAACAAACAATAGGCCCATACGTGACAAGAAAACAAAAATGAGAGGAAACGCGATCATACATACCAGGAGGATGCTTGGATATGCTCATCTTATCGAAGTCGACGTTCCATCTCCTTTCAACATACGTCGATGGCACCCATCCTTCTAGCACCTCACTAGCTCTGTGAAGTTCAACGAAGAACCAACCCTTATCAACTGAAATCAGCTGCATTAGGTCACCACTTTGCAAAATAAGTTTTCCCGGATCGTTCTGCGGAGGATTGTAATCAGCAATGGCGGAATAGAACTCTACTCCCTAGAACAACAACAGGTAATCAACATTTGAGGAAAGTCATTGAGAGGGCAGCTAGAATATTTCTTACATATAAATGATTATAAATATTGTCAATGGACATTGAGAAGCTTTTTTGCTTATCGAGCAGTGTCCAGGTCCTTCCTTTCGATGTGACCACACCTCGTGATTCCTACGCCTGGAAATACAGAGAGCTGGGGACTCTCTTCAATCTAAGTAAAAGTTTAACTGAGAGTAGATTCGAACCATTGGATTTATGCGCAATAATCTTACCACTGAGCGATCCTAACACAAGAGGACAACTAGAATGCAACCCAGGCGAAAAATACGCAGGGTCAGATGGGAGGGAGGAATGCACGGCTGTGACACGTTCCTGATATATTACTGCTGCAAGCTTTAGAAGCCCCTCCCACATAGTTGGGTCGCGGGTGTGGACTGTCAAATATAACTTAAACTCGACTTTCTCCTCCAAATAAACTCTGCTGAGGGTCTGCTCTTCTTGAATCGTACATCGGCGAAGTCCTCTTTCACACAATCTTCCCACCCCCTCTATGGCCTGCCGTCTACCTTTGACCAACCTTTAATCTTCTTAATTGTACTACTTGGTCACTTCGGGTCAAAATCTTCAATACTGTTCGACTGGAGTTGTTTATGGTCGGATGCCTGTCACCAACTTCTTTTATTCGTCTTTCACAATACGCAGACGATAAGCTGGTCCTTTTCTTCTTCAGAAAGTGATGATCGGAAATTTACTCAACCAAGGCGAGGAGAACTCCTCTTTCGATCTAGTGCACCTTTGAAAAAGCATTGATCCAAAAAACCTCGATAGTAACAGATTCAAATACATAACTAACACTAAGCAGTAGATAATTGGAGGGGATATTTCTGAGCAAAAAAACCTGATTATTAAGAAACAGGAATTTAATCCAAAGAGGTCATTCCTTGGTGGAGTAAATATGGCAGATGATATTAAGTTAAAAATGAATTGGTAAGCTCCACACACTTGCGAGTACCTGTTGAGGCAAAACTTCCGGTGGCAGCTCTTACAAAACCGAGAATTTGAAGGAGAGAACATTTCTTGTTTAATGCACTCTCAATTCTAAGGCGATACATAAACTTTTCTGGATTTGTGCAAAACACATGAAAACATGATAAAAGATGAAGAGATCCTTCATAACTAATCAACCAAGAACATCAAGTCTCGACGAAGATGCTACCTTACAATACATCTTAATTTGCTTCATCTTACCTTCGACCATTAGCACTACAAAATCTTGATCTACTCTCATCATAGTTACACTGGCAGAAATTCTTTCAGCGTTTTATGCTACATACAGTTACTGTTCCTTCGGTTATTTGTAATCTGTCTTTTTAGTGAGTTATGTTGAGGAAAGGCCATGGCGACCTATACGAAGCTCCAACAACGTAAGAAAGAAAAAAGTGAAAGGCTAAGAGGAGAGGGAGACCAGATAAAGTTAATTAATCTTAGATTTGAAAGGAAGCAACTTGTAAGATTCGGGAAAGCAATTGTTATTCATAAAGTGTCCTTAAATTAGCTTCTGCGACTTGCTACATTGTATTGATCTATTTAAAAAGAACTGATAACATGATAGTTTGTGTTATATTGAATTATAAATATAATATATTGTGCTATTTGGCACATTGGTTGGGAAACCCAGTTAGCGATAAATTTTAAAACTCGAAGGACGAAAGAGGTTCATGCTGTGTTAATGAGCTCTCATTGACAAAAAATTACGAAAAATCCACTATTAACTATGTGACATATATTTCCCGGACCCATGAAATCAAAACTCAATGAATTTCTTTCTCGTCGTACTCGATATAAAGTTGCGCTACTTATACTGCAACACACTGCTATATCACATCACAGTAAATCATATTACATCATTTTATGCTAAATTGTATCATTTCATATGATATTATAGCACTACATTATACTTAACTACATTATGCTCTAATTGCTACGTTAGGAAATCAAAGTTTAAAAGTTAATCAAACACACCTGAATTCGAATGCCTTTCTTTTGCTCCTGAGGAGGAGAATCGACTGGCTTCTCCATGCCAACATTTTCGTAGGACTGATGGATGGCGCTTGCATCTTGTACACTGTAACAAGCGAATGGAAATAAACAGATTTTGCGATTATAAAGAAACTTGGGTTTCCAGCTGGCTTTGCACGAAACCATCTCTGCGTTGAATCACCGCGGAATGATAAGCTCTTGAATCAAGAACGCTCTTCTTAAATGGCACGGGAGTCTCCCTAGAGTCAATTGCGGTTATTTTCACATTGTTGTTTGGATTTAAGGGTCATAATACATGCATCAAATCTCTATGATCTATGTCTATGATCAAAGCGGACGAATAGAGGAGACAGGTTTTGGGCCTGGCAAAGGAACTTGATAATGTATTTGAAAACACAGGTTATGTCATCACGTCGGTGAAACAAAAATCAAACGCAATCAATTCCTGATTGGAACAACAATGGCGAACGGGAATGACGGAGAGAAAATTGTAGCTTCTTTTCACAAATCAAGTCACCTGCAGAATTGTAAAACATCTATAAAGAGTCGTTCACTTCGGTTTTTTCTTCTTTTTAGTGAGTTATGTCGAGGAAAGGCCATGGTGGCCTCCTATACAAAGCTCCACCAACATAAGAGAGAAAAAAGTAAAAGGCTAAGAGGAGAGGGAGACCAGATCAAGTTTATTGATCTTGGATTTGAAAGATGGCAAGTTGTAAGATTCAGGAAAGCAAGAGGAAGGATAGACGTTCCATAAGTTGCATGTTCTAGGGATGAATGATGATTTGTGGGACAGAGCTCGTGGATTAGGCAGTGAAACTTGGAAAGGGTGTGAAATAATTGTGAAATAAATTGCCCTACTATTGTATTATTATTTCGATAGCTAAGGATGTCAGGACCTGACATGGTACCCAGAAAAGAAGAGAAGCAGCCATAAGGCCATTCTTGAAAACTAAACAATAATTCAGGAAAGCAAGATGGCGGCAAGACTACCCGATTTCAAGAAAAATCTTATCTTTCTCGTCGCTTCATAAGTGGTAGGACTCATAATGAATTGCTACTCGATGCAAGGAAAATTTAGTCCAGGATTCGTTTTGGTTTTCTTTCAAGGGGACGTTTTTCATCAAGAAAAAATCAGTATCATCATCACCTTATGAAAACACGTTATGTAGTTATAGACTCGTTTGCTTCCACTTTTATGACACCACCCTCACGATAACAGCATTATCGCTATACTGATAGGTCATGTCGTATAAATATTAGTACCATCATAATTGCAATTATCATTCTTATCATTATTATCATTTGCGTATTAAATATTTTGCCGACGGAACAAGGACTGGACAGACCCTGCTTTGATGGACCTTTGAACTATTTTTTTCGCTTTATTTAAAATTGTATTTCCTTCCTTTTTTTTGTTTCATTTTCTGTTTGAATTGCCATTATTGTTAAGTAGAAACGCCCAATTACACACTGCCTTTTATAAAAGAGGCGTGTTTTTGTATTGTAAATATGCAATTGATGAATGGTTTAAAACAACTTGTAGGCATTACGCAGTCAACAAGGTAGGCCTGCAATAAGAAAATGTTTCTGTCGAATCAATAACGGCTAGTACGATTCCAAACTCATGACATTCTGGAAATTATCATTCTTTTCTGTTAGCTTTTTTTCGTTTGTATTTTTAGTTTTCTGTCGTTTCCAGTAACCAATTGTAAACTACCTATTTCGAGAGATTCACAGTTGTATGTTGGCAAATATTATAAGAAATGAAGTTTGAAAAAAAATCAGTCTTATCATTACATATGATAGCTCAGTGGCAGGATTCTTGAGCATTGATCCGGTGGTTAGTGGTTGGGACCCCGTATTGACCCTATATTCAGTGGTTCGAATCCACCCTCAGCTAAACTCTACCTTAGAGTGAGGAGAGTCACTAGCTCTCTGCAATTCCAGGCGTAGGAATCATGAGGTGTGGTTACATCGAGAAGGAAGGACCTGGACACTGCTCGATAAGCAAAAGCTTTCAAACGTCCAAATTTCTACCTTGAACATCTAGGTAGAATAATATAAAAAATCAGTTACACTTAGCATTTTAACTTATATCTTATGACACTATAAAGCTGTCCCATAGGTCATCCAGCAGTCATGTTCTTTCTGATAATGTGACGTCATGGCAAGATTTCTCTCATTTATCAATCATGAGGGAGACTCCATAGCGTTGAGAATTTATGCATATTCAGGAATTTTTTGGGCTGTCCTCTGGCTGTCACCTAACTCCATGATTTCTACGGCTGAAGTTACAGACAGTCAGCGCCTATTTTCTTACTCTAAGTTAGTGCTTCTCAAAAAGTAGGGCACGAGGCTCAGTCAAGGGGGGCGCGTTTGACCTCGGGGAACATGCTTTTTTATTCTTTTATTTTGATACAGTCAATAAAGCTATTCTTTGTTGTGAGTTGGCCCACATTTCTTTCTTTTTCTATCCTCTTATACGTTAATAAGGATACACGATACAGTGTTATGAAGAGGTGTACTCATAACAACTTTATAGACAAATTATAATATTTCAAGTCGCGGGGGGGGGGGGATATTTTCTTCTTCCTAGGGGGGGGGCATGACAGAAAATAATTGAGAAGCACTGCTCTAAGTGAAACTTAAGCCGAGTTGAAACCTTACAGTTATTGACGATAGGGTCTCTGATAGAGCGCCTTCGTCATCAAGTTATCCTGACACCCAACTTCATTCTCTACATTCAGTTCATCAAGATGCAGTTCAACGAAGCAGGCGTATAGCCTTTCGCTAAACAACAACAACAACAGGAACAACAATAACACAAATAATAACACTCATAATAGTAATAACAATAGATATGGCTGTCCCAACCGATCGAACTACATCAGGAAAAGTAGCAGAAAGACTGTCCAAATATCACAATCATCTGTCTATCGCTGTTGTGCTAGTCTATTCTAAATTTTTTTCAAGGTACCGAATCGACCACATTTTGGCACTTTAATCGCTTTAATTCAAATAAAATGATTGTTCTCATTCAAATGGAAATTGGTAAAAACAATAATTTGCAGTTTCGCTACGCAAGAGGTTTCGTGTCCGGCTACGGCATGCTTCGTGGGATGGGATTAGCTTAAAATAGCTAGAAGACCCATCCAAACCATAAGAAGTAAGTAGAAAATATTAAGGAATTAACGGATGAAAGAGACATGGAAATATAACAAATGCGGACAAACAGAAAAAGACAACTGCAATGCATATCATGCACTTGAATGCATCTTAATCCGCAACCATAATTACACCTTTTATAGACGAAACTTTATTGCATTTGTAGGTTATTTGACAAGTGCAACTATTGATGTTAGTTCCAGAATCTCGACATTCGTCCACCTGATACTCATTCACCGATCTCTGCAGGGTGGCAAGCTGACGTGACTTTGCGAGCGAGAATTTTGGAAGGCAGATTGGCATTCGCCACTATGGGGATGGAACCCAGGTTCCTTGCACGATAGCACAGGAACTAACAGAATATACGAACCATAAATGAAGAGGAAATCTCTCCTTTCGTGAACGTCAAAACGAGGCTGTGGATAAACTCTTGTGTGGCTACGGGCAGGGCCGTCGAGAGCCAGCTCGCGCCCTGGGGGGTTTTGTCAGGCCCAAAGGAGCTGGGGTTGGGTGAAATTCGAGGGGGCAATCACCACCTCTTTTTTAAAGCATTGAGATTGATGTTTACTGAACAGGAGGTCTTATAGGAAAAACCAATTTATATTGACTGGAGATTTTGCATGCCCCTTCCAGCCGTGGGTCCTGAGCCTGTTACCCCCTACCCCCTCTTCTCCACACACCGGACTATGGGTTTTTCATCGACGCAGATTTTTAAGCAAAAATATCCATGCTTCAAAGTGGACTGGACTTTAGACTGCCATTTTAGCATCGATAGACCCGTGGTTTGTTTGAAGTGAAACATTTATTATTTTTGTGTGGTTAAACAGCTTAAGGATGCATGGAGAATCTAAAATAGAGCGTCCTGGAAATTGACGAGTCTTCGTGTTTAAAGATCTTTTGCGAATTTATACATGTTAAGGAAATGATACATCTTCGGACTGTGATAAAAAATAACTCAAAATTTTCATCTTGCATCTAAAGTCACGACCAACATGGGGCCCCAAATGCTGTACATATGAATTAAAAATGCACAAACGGATTCCTCTACCTTGTTGACCCTTATCGACACAGCGTTTGGCGCCCAACGTGGGACCCAAAATGTTGCGTATATGAATTAAAGACGCACAAACGGATTCCTCTATCTTGTTGACCCTTAACGATACAACAAGCATTGATAAAAAGACAGCTCAAGAAAATAGCCATGCTTGTAGTGAGATGAGACCTAAGTAAGTACAAAACTATTTTGAGCTATGGACAAAACAAGCTCAAGATTACTTTAACCAAAATAATCACTTTAGTTATGAAAGTCATTCCAAATTTAGAAAGATACCGAAATCATACGATATCGCAAAAGGTGATAAAAATCGTGAAAATCATAAAAAATTGCATATTACCATAAGACTCATTCAAGACAAAACATTGCACTTACCCCTGGATATCTTGGTCACTCGTTTGGTCTTTCTCTTGAAAAGTCGTATTGTCATTATCTATAAACGCAGAAAGATAATGAGTGTAGAAAAGACAAGAGTGTCGAGGTTTTACCCTATTTTACAACTGCTTGGCATACATAATCAATTCATAGCTTAGTAGAAGCCGGAGCAAAGTATCCTCTTGGCATGGGAATCTTATAAGGTGGTTCATACGTCCTTCCTCACTAATGAGGTTTCATCGTGACACGTGCAGGAGTCAAATTCGCAACCCCTATGCAGCCCTGCACTGTGACTCTGAAAGCTGAGCCACTACACCACGGCATGATTATTTTACAACTATGATAAATGAAGATGGTAAAAACACTACTTTGAAATAAATACAAATCAATGCTGCCATATTCACAGCAAGTATAGGCGGTTGACTTCCAGTAGTAAATAGGGAATCGCTTAGTCCATCATATCATTCATCAATTTCTTACAAGAAAGTCTACCCTTCAAACGGCCTTGTACAGTTGCCCAAATCCAGTGACTTAAGGGCGAAATGCATACCTCAACGGGGGTCTCAAACTCGCGGCCCACAGGCCAACTGCGGCCAGCAGGGTGATAATTTCTGGCCCGCGTCTTAGAATAAAGATATTTGAGAGCATAGGGATATTTTTATCAGGCCCTTCTTGCGGAAAACCTGATGCGGCCTAGCCTCACCCAGACTTTGCCTCCAGCGGTCCCCAGGTAAATTGAGTTGGAGATCCCTGATGTAGATGAATCTTTTGAATGAAAAAGCCTATTTTGTGCAGCGTATTCATATAAGTCATTCGGGATACAACTATAAGTGAGATTATGGATGGAAATTTCCTTTGTAAGGTAAGGGAAAACTGCAAATTATCCAACGCAACAAAAATGGGAGACAGCAAAAGATATCCAGCACAATCACTCACCGTCAAATTTAAATTTGCCTCCAGAGAACGACGCAGTACTATAAACAACTGCAAATAGAAGGAGAGATGCGTAGTATGAGAAATGGCGTGAGAACAACGGAGAAGAGTGAGCTATGTTATCGAAAATCGCAAATCACGGAAATACAGTTCACATTTATACACAACGTCATGTTCTCAATAGTAAATGTATTTCTAAAGGTTAGCAGGGCCATCTATTACGGGAAAATCGGAACCAAATGGATTCACTTGCCCACTTTACAACAAACCAATCATCTTATTCTAAAATAAAGAAGTCAGTCAGTCAGTCAGTCAGTCAGTCAGTCAGTCAGTCAGTCAGTCAGTCAGTCAGTCAGTCAGTCAGTCAGTCAGTCAGTCAGTCAGTCAGTCAGTCAGTCAGTCAGTCAGTCAGTCAGTCAGTCAATCGATCGATCAGTCAATTTATAAGTTTATCAGCTAGTCAACAAATCAATCAATCGATCAATTTATCATTCAAGTGACCAATCAGGAAATCGTTCGTTACATCAAACCTTCAGTTAATCATTCAAAAAAGCAGCAAATTCATCATTGAACCAATCAATCATTCAACCAATCAATCATTCAACCAATCAATCATCCAACCAATCAATCACTCAACCAACCCGTCCATTTAACAGTCAAAAAAACCAGCCAACCAGCCTACAATGTCAATGCAGTACCTAGTGTCACTTCAAACTGGTCCCCTCAATCGCCACTTCTTAGCAACTGTCACGTATAAGCAATAAGAGCCAATTTACATAAATACTCATGGATCAAGAAAAGATTGCTGCCACTATGACAGAGAGCCAGTTGCTGGAAGCTGTTGGTGTTTCACTATTCTCACCCAGTTCACAATTCAAATATGGTTTTCATTTAAAAAACACTTACAGTTTGACTTTGGCTTTGCAGAAAAGCGAACGGACCTTTGAACAGAATCCCTAAAAACAGCATTGTCAAATTTTGAAAATGTCATACCACAAAGAGAATTTGGTGCCAGCAAGTAGACTGAGTAACAGCATAACAGTCAAAGTATAACACTGGAGTTCAATGTAGGATTAAAAGGTTTGATAGTTACGAAAACAGATGACATCCCCGAAACATCTGGCTTGCGTGCACGCTAGAGGCTCTCCCACGTTAGGATTTCTTGATTTGACGGCAAAACATAGACTTCAAAAGGAGCACTATGGATGTACAATGAAACTAAGGATTACTCACTTTCGAGGTGGTGCTTTGCGAACAACAGCATAAAGTCCAGTAGCACTTGATATAGACATGGTCTGGAGAATAAAGCGAAGCTCAACGATAGAGAGACCGCCAAATAGAGAGACACTTTCCTTAATTTCATACGTATGATTCTACCTAGATGTCAAATATAGACATATGGACACTGAGAAGCTTTCTGCTTATCCAGCAGTGTCCATGTCCTTCCTCTCGATGTGACCACACCGCACTTTTCCGTTCTTTTTAACTGTGCGCCAATCAGATTCTAGGCATTGAACACAAAGCAAAGGGTAAAAGGTGACGAGCGCAAAATTCTTTAATGTGCTTCCATTAGAAGGCTGGAGCTTAAACAAACTAGACTTTTCAAACTTTCTAGATAACCATTACAATTAAATTTCTTTCAACATAACTGTACATCCTAAGTAATTTCTTCTTTTATCTTTGACTATACTTAACTGGACACGCGTTCACGACAGCTGTAAGTAGTTGAAGTGTTTATCCACTTTAGACATTCGTATAATATCATTATTACTAGCATAGTTGGTCAACCTACATCAAACGGAGACAACTTAATGGTAGCTGCACCAACATGTTGGCTGTTTCTCTTCGAGGATAAAACCGAGGACGATTTAATCAGATAAGATCAAAGTGAAAGACAACTTGAAAAGATGATAGAATCAAGGGAATAATCACTTATCTAGAGAGCTTTTCAAGATGCAACATGCTTCCCCGCAGAGAGTGAATCATCTTTCAATATTGTTCATAAAGAAATAAAGGAAAACATACCCTTCCTACATTGACTGGGGATGCATACTCTTCGCCCGGCTTTTTCAGATTTGATGCTGGTGTCAAACCGACTTTTTCTTTGTACCTACAGTACAACATCAGCGAAGAAGGATGAGCTGAGAGCACAGAGTGGTAGTTGTAATGAATTCACAGACAGACAGACGGATAGACAGACAGACAGACAGACAAACAGACAGATAAACAGATAGACAGACAGAGAGACAGAAAGAAAGAAAGACAGACAGACAGACAGACTGAGAGACATACAGAAAGACAGACGGACAGGCAGACAGAGAGACAGAAAGAAAGAAAGACAGACAGAGAGAGACAGACAGAAAGACAGACAGACAGAGAGACGGACAGACAGAAAGAAAGACAGAGCGACAGAAAAAAAGAAAGAAAGATCGAAAAACAGAGAGATAGACAGACAGGCGGGCAGATAGGCATAGATAGATAGATAGGCATAGATAGATAGATATATAGATAGATAGATAGATAGATAGATAGATAGATAGATAGATAGATAAATAGATAGATAGATAGATAGGCATAAATTGACATAGATAGACATAGATAGACACAGATAGATAGATAGATAGATAGATAGATAGATAGATAGATAGATAGATAGATAGATAGATAGATAGATAGATAGATAGATAGATAGATAGATAGATAGATAGATCGATCGATAGATAGATAGCCATAGATAGATAGATAGCCATAGATAGATAGATAGCCATAGATAGATAGCCATAGATAGATCGATAGATAGATAGATAGATAGATAGATAGATAGATAGATAGATAGATAGATAGATATATGGATAAACTTTAGCTATAGAGGATACAATCAGGTCAGTCTAGGTATTCTCTACTACACGTGGGCTAAATTCAATACAAAGAATAAAATATTTTACTGAATGCTCTGCTTACGTGAAATGATCGTAGCAGAGCTGTGGAACTATTGTATTTTCTAAAATGATTCAAATGATGAAGCACATTATAATTCTTTTCACCCTTCATCTTTTATTCCTCGTCATCATCTTCTGGCGTTGATACTTTACTTAAATAGATTCGTCCGTGTTCAACGTGCTCCAAAACATTTCATCAAAGTAAAGGAGTATACTATTTCATTGCATACCTGATTTTCCACCAGCCATAATTACTTTTTGCAACCACTTCCACTCTTTCTCCTGAACCATAAGACACTTCATCAAGATTTTCGGCTGAATATGACACGACAGTCTCATAGATATGTGCTAATCAAGTAAAATGAGACGCGAATTACTTTGGGTGAGAAGAAAACGGTGCAGCATAGAAGAGCAACTTAATATACCTGCTCCTTAGCACTACCTCCACACGTTCCACTTCAGGTAAGGTTGGCGCAGCCTCTGAAGAAGCCTCTGAAGAAGCCTTTGAAGAAGCCTCTTTAGAAACCTCTGAAGAAGCCTCTTTAGAAGCCCCTGAAGAAGCCTTTGAAGAAGCCTTTGAAGAAGCCTTTGAAAGCATCCACTGTTCAGTGCTCTGAACACGACGACTACTCGGTTTGGTTTTCTCTTCTTAAAGAATCTGAACATAAACAAAGACGCTAGATGCAAAATGCCGTCAATAAAAAAACGCGACCAGATAAAATCACGAGATTGAAATCAGGCGCTTCGATGGGAAATCCAAATCAGGACTCATGGCAGATTAATAGACCGCCAGCAGATAGAAAAATCACAGCTGGGGTTCGCAAATGGAGGTTTTCCGGCGGACGAGCCTCGTAAGTACCAGAATAGAATGGGGAAACTAGCTCCTTCAACATTTTCTTAGCATACCGTATATGTTCGATAGTTTAACAGATACATGCTCATATACATACTATATAAATATATATAAATATAACATTGATATATTAATAGATATATTTACATATATATATACCTACATGTGTGTATATATAAAGATAATATATATATATATACATATAATATATAGATATATATATATATATATATATATATATATATATATATATCTATATATATATATATATATATATACATATATTTATATATATAAACATATATGTATACATACATATATATATTAATACATACACATATATATATATATATTTATAAATATATACAGAGTGGCTGCAAAACAGTTCAAGGTAGAAAGACAAAACGCCCTTTATTCATATCATAAACTGAAGGTCAATGAAAACCTGAAAAGCATTCGATATGAAAAGGACATGAGACATACCATCTGAACTGGACTCATCAATCGTCACCCATTCATCACTTTCTTCTTCGTTTTCTGTCCCGATCGACTCTAGGTAGGTTGCTGGAGCCCAGCCCTGTTGGTCATCAGCATCGCAGACAAACCACCATCCTGAGATTCAAATGAAAAACTCAACTAACTGGAACACATATATTGCACAGGTAATTGCATCGCGTTAGAGCGCAACCAAGGTTAGAATGTCAATAGCAGGCAGTATTTTTGCACTTGCGTTGGATTGGATTGACCCAAATAGCATCGCTTAAGGCTTCAGCTGGTCGAAGAATCAACTGGTAATAATTTACCAACTCTGAAAGAAAGCTGAATTGGCCTTGTGGGCGAGTGCTTTTGATAGCAGATTTGAGTCAGCATCCACGGGCCATTGACCCCCTCGTTTCTCCCATAAAAGTACATCAGACTACCATTTTAAAACCAGCACCACTTAAGCTATCTTCAGTACATATATTTTTGCTGTTGTTGCCGTCTGCTGTTGTCCGTTTGTCACGCCTCCCACCAACCCGGGTTCACTTTTTGAGGTACTCAATCAAATTTACCTCCTGTAAGTCGGGTTGCCGATAATGGCTGAGAATTGGTAGACATTTCGAAGTTCTCGAGGAACTGTCTTGAGCGCCACGTAACGGCAGTCTCCCATGCCAAAGTATATTGTTGATGTTGTTGATATTTTGTGCCTGTTGTCATCATTCCAGTTGTTGTTGTTGTTCCTTACATTTATTGATCATCAAGATACCCACCAGCAAAAATTCAGTGCTTTATTAACCTAAGCGGGCGACCGCCATCAAAAGCCCATTTATCAATGACCAAATTTACTAGACAGTGTACTGATCTTACACGAAAATCGCTATGGAGAATTGCTTCTCGATTACCAAGCATCACACTTGTAAACGTTGGAAGAGGTAACTATGAATGAATCATTAGGTCTGCATTCTTATTTCCAACATATGATAGGTTACAGATTTGTGAATAGGACCGGGAGAATGGGAACAAAACTGGAGCCTGAGGTACTGCAGTCACAACTGCTGATAGCAACAAGAAAATGCCAGAATAATTCCTTAACAGTTTCTATTTTTTTAGTGAGTTATGTTGAGGAAAGGCCATGGTGGCCTAAATCCATATCAGGAAGTCTCGACAAAGGAAGACAGAAGAAAGCAAAAGGCTCAGAGGAGAGAGAGATCAGATCAAGTTTATTTAGCTTAGATTTGAAAAGATGGCAGGTGCAATCAAACTGATATGGATTTTACTTCGAGAAGGAACAATAGGCGACTCATGGACTCATGGAAAGAGCTGGACGACGAGGGCGCAACTTACCTCGATCAGTCTTCTCAATAACTGTCAGAACACTCTCTTCCCCAAATGAAATTTCACCAGGATTTGTTGCTTTAAACGAAGCTATTGCTCGATACTGATGTTCGTCTGCAGGCAGAAAATGGGCTTACTTTGAGTAACTTGATATTTAAAGTGCAAAAATGCCTGGCTGCCACAATTCACTTTGCTTATCATGCTATTGCGTTGACAATCAAATACTGCTACACTCCATCAAATAGTTCTGTCGTCCACAAACAATATTAAGACAAACATGTGTATGTATAGCTCAGTGGTAAGATTCTTCCTCATTGATCCTATGGTCATTTGTCCGAATCCCCCCTCAGCTAAACTTTCACATAGAGTGAGGAGAGTTACCAGCACTCTGTACATCCAGGAGTAGGAATCAGGAGGTGCGGTCACACCGAGAGGAGACACTGCTCGATAAGCAAAAAGCCTCTCAGTGTCCAAATGTCTATCTTTGACATCTAGGTAGAACCATGTGTATAAAAAAAACCAACTTGAGACTCAATTAACTTCCAAGTTAAAGACCATCATCATCATCATCATCATCATCATCATCATCAGCATCATCATCATCATCATCATCATCATCACCATCATCATCATTGCCATCATCATCACCATCATCATCATCATCATCATCATCATCGTCATCATCATGGTCGTCATCATCATCATCGTCGTCATCGTTATCATCATCATCATCATCGTCGTCGTCATCATCATCGTCGTCATCATTATCATCATCATCGTCGTCGTCATCATCATCATCATCATCACCATCATCATCATCATCATCATCATCATCGTCGTCTTCATCATCATCATCATCATCGTCATCATCATCGTCGTCATCATTATCATCATCATCATCGTCGTCGTCATCATCATCGTCGTCATCATTATCATCATCATCGTCGTCGTCATCATCATCATCATCATCACCATCATCATCATTATCATCATCATCGTCGTCATCATCATCATCATCATCATAAAGGCCTTCGCCTATGACGTTCAGCCACCGCAGCTGCAGTCTTCCCTGGTGACGGCTCTCCTCCGCCGATCACGCGCCAACGTGATCTCCAAGTCCACGTACGAATATCATCATTACCATTGCAGATTATAATAGACGCTTCCTTTCGTGACGTAGGTATTCAGACAAAACTCAATCAAACCTGCAGTTGGCGTTGTTTGAATCGAATCTTGAGGCTGACTTGATACTTCTTGCGATTGGATGACGGGACTAGGAGTTAGAATAGATGATAATATTGATTAACTTAATCAAATGAACCATAAAAATCAACCAACAAATCAGTCAACAATGGAACGAGCAAATCAGAAAACTGATTAAGCACTCGATAAGCTGATCGACCAATCAATGGAGCATTTGATCATTTACTGACTCAATAAACCAATGTAATCGAGTCAAATGATCCATCCATCGATCAATCAAACGATAAATCAATCAATTAATCAAACGATCAATTAGGTCATCAAAACAGAAATTAGACACTTAAACCCTAAAAAATACACAACGATATCTAACTATCAATGAACAAATGAATGAATTAATCAATGAAAGAAAAGCATAAAGGCAATCCAAATAAATGCATGTTGGTTCAGTAGCAACACATCTGCAAGGAAATAACACGTGGAAATAATACGTGGAAATAACACGTGGAAATAACACGTGGAAATAACCGAAGAGGGTGCTCCCCAATGCTCGCTTCGAATGCGGAAGAGGGATTCCCTTCAAACACGATAAATGCAATCCTGTTGACATGGTCTAGAAGAGCCCTCTATTGACATTTCTACAAATGACCAAAATACACCTATTAATGGGCTCGTTTCAATTTCCGATGATGCAAAATGTTCCCAAATATGGCAAACTATTGATCTCCTAGTTACCAACCCGCTTCCTATTCATGGCATTGTCTCCTTCACCTTGCTTTTGGATTTATATCATTGATAAACACCATTATTCTAATTCTAATACATAGCCATTTGTTAAATTACTTTGTAGATGGACAGCCCCTAGTAAGCCAGAACTGCTGAATTAGTAACCGTCTTGAAATAATTGAAATTATTATTATTATAATTATCATTATGTAGCAGTTTTGGAACAACTCAACAACAATTCCTGACGCAAAGAAGATAAATGCTGTCCTCTTCTTAGAAGATTAAAGCGTGATCATCTACAAGTGAAATTCATAAATTTATCTATTAGTTGCATAGGCATTTTGCGCCAGTCCTCCAATTGCTTCCTGGAGATACCCTACGTAAATGTATTGAATTTGACCAACGCCATCATGTTCATTACATCTTCACCAAAGCTTCCTCCATCATCATCTGCACCACTTAGTCCATCTTCTGTTCCAGAAATATATCTTTGCCAAACCCAGGACTTCTCCCTTTTTAATAGACGTTTCTTCTTTTTCTACACATGTAATACTGTTAGTAGCTGCAAGCCAGTCAAATACAAGTTACCTTTTTAGCGAGCTCTGTATTAATTAACATCTTTGATGAAAAGATGAAGTTTGAAAAAATGAATCATTACAGCACGGCGGTATCGCAGCAAAATTCGTTTCTTAAGTATGCACGGAATGAATGAAGATGAACGCACCTTCCCAGCCCGTGCACACCAACAACATCGGTGCTCTGTTGATTGTACGCTCTGACGTCAGTGCCCCAAGAGTCGAAGAAATGAAGAACAACCATCGACTGTGACACTAATGCTGGTAGGTTCAGAATTTTCTACAAGGAATTCGATAAGAGAGGTGAGACTAATGCTGGCAGGTTCAGAATTTTCTACAAGGAATTCGATAAGAGAGGTGAGACTAATGCTGGCAGGTTCAGAATTTTCTACAAGGAATTCGATAAGAGACGTCAGACTAATGCTGGCAGGTTCAGAATTTTCTACAAGGAATTCGATAAGAGACGTCAGACTAATGCTGGCAGGTTAAGCATACAAATACCAATCTCTCTAATGACAGATAATTTGCATTCAGCTGAATAATTACAGGTATTTCTTGCGAAAAAATGAAAGAATAAGTAAATCGTAATTATAACAATATTAATAATAATTGAAGTCGATTTGAGAAGTTCTTGAAGGAAGTAGGAATACACACACGCGTCGAAAATGTACAGAAACTTCTGTTGCCCGCATTCGTAGAAACTGTTCCAAAGCATCTAAGATCTACTGCTTTGAGTTGATGTTTAGTAAACAAAATAATAATTCGCCACCGCCTCCTCATATCCTTAAAAGATTCATTTACCTCTGTCCTAATGTTAAGGCGTTTGTCAACGGTGATTATAAATGTTGAGAAAATTCAAATGAAGGTAGTTTTACTAAAGATAGAAATTCATGTTACTCTACAGCAGGGAAAATGAAAGACTGGGTCAATAGCATACCGAACAGAACTCTTCCATAGCTTTGCACTCTTTCTCGATGCCAAGTTTGCCCAAGAGCATCCAGTGGAATTTGGTCGCTGCAAATGAACGCAAAGAAGTCTGCTTTTTAGAGCGAGGTAAATATGCAAATAAACAAAGTGTTGATACCAGTGCCATGGGTGACGAGTAACGGGGAAGGGGGAAGGGGGAAGGGGGAAGGGGGAAGGGGGAAGGGGGAAGGGGGAAGGGAAATAGAAGATTAAAATGCAAAATCCACCTTCCCAGAAAATTGACCGCCCTGGCTGCAGTTTCTACTAAGCTAGCAATGGAGTATTCCGTGCTATGTCGTGCTGTGCTATGCGATCTTTGGCGAGTCCTTTGATGTTGATAGATATATACATGCAGGAATATATAAATCAAGATGCAGTTAAAAGAATTGCAATTATTCACAGCAACTAACCTGGCACAGCTGGTATCGAAATGCTGTATTTTTCTTTGAACATTTCACAAAGTACTCCCTGCGTCAAACACGAGCTTGTTAGTTGACAAGCGCAGACTGAGGGGAGCAGAGGAAATCCAGCCCCGGTGGGAATAAATTAGGGATGCTCAGCCCCCTTGGACTTAGAAAGTGCTACTGTCATTGCTACAACCAACTAACTTTGCTGACCATAAGAAGGGGTACTGAAAGATTGACACCCCTGTGGGTGATAGAGTGCTTTAACGGAAAATGTCCCATTTCGTCACAAAATAAGTTGATGTTACCATGAGACGGGGTTGGGGGGACCCACAAGCGATAGGGGTTGGGAGGACCCACAAGCGTGAGGTAGATGCTTAAGGAACCATAAAGTAAACAAGCAAATTTTGAGTCCATATCCGCGTCCGTGGCCTAGTGGCAGAATCCTCGCTTTGGATACAGTAAATCGGGGTTCGATATCCAGTCGAATCACACCAAAGATTTGAAACAAAATGGTACATGCTATTTCCCTGCTTAGCATTCAGTACTTAAGAAATAAGGAAGGGGATGGACACCACTGCTACCAGATGGCCAACTCCAAACTGTAGCATTCAATGTGCATGCACAGCTGTGTGGCCCAAAGGATAATGAAATGGAGATGGGCGCCGCCCTATTCAACAAAAATGGTGGAGGAAGGACTTTGACTCTTTAATCCCCCTGGAAAAATACATGCTTACGCATTAGTTGATTATTACTTAAGATAGTTCACAGCCGCCTTTAAAAGAATGTGCGCTTCTCAAGAATGGACATTTTTAGTGCGAAAAAATTCCCAATAAATAAATTTCCCTTTGCGATTAATGAACCAGGGCAGCCATGTGAAACAATGACCTGAAAGATGACCTGAAACAGTGGACAGGAAAAGGACTAGCAGAACTCAAAAGAATAGCGGAGGACAGAGAGGGGTGGAGGAGTAATGTGCAACAACCCAGGGCCTCAGTAGGCTACGGAGGAGGAGGAGGAGAAGAAGCCCTGTCAGTCTGCATGAGTTTCTTCAAGGGACTGTGCCAAAAACGCAAACATATTAAAATGATACTAGCAAAGAGAAGGCTATAAACACAAAAGAAAAACGACTTCAAATCTTTATCTTGTTGCTAAAAGGAAATTAAGAAGGATCTTGCTTGGCCTCGCGACAAAGTGCATACGAGAATGTCTCTGCTGAAAATGCAAACGCTCTCTGCTCAATGTTAATTATCACGAATGGTAGAAAGGAATCCGGATCGGAATCTCTTAGAGTCAATGTTCTGCGATCAGAATGATATTTAGAAAAAATAACGATAAGTAATCAGGAGCGAGATCAAAAGCAACCGCTGCTGCCTCGCTTCGAGTCACATCTTTCACAACCAAATGAAAACAAACATCGAACCTGGAAATCAAAGAACATGCTGTATGGTCTGTAGACGGTCATTTCCACTCGCGTGCTCCACTTGACACGAAGAATGAATTCCTGAAAATCATAAGTAGATACTTGAGTATAGCAGCCAGTCATAGTCGGATAAATGACAAAAAGTAGCCATGCGTCGCTCAAGACAGTCCGCATCTGCTCAAATTATCAACATAAACAAATCAATTTTGCACTTAATTTATTGCAAACACTACAAACGCCTCCATCGTATGCACCAGTTTTTCTAGGGAAGTGGACTTCGTCAGGTTGTTTACCGTTGAGTGATCATGAGTGTAGCAGAAACCAGAGACCGGGCTCTAAGAGTTTTTCCTAGCGAAGCGAACTTCATGAGGTGGTTTCCCGTTGCCTTCCTCACCAATGTTGTTGTCATTGTGACGTGTGCAGGATACGAACTGACAACCCTTGCGTCATGCGTCCTCGCGAGTCCACGCGCTGAACTGCTTCACAACGCAGCCAAGACCCTGAGAGTCACTGGCGACTGAAGCCTGGAAACGGTCTACCTCGAGAACAGGTAAGAAACAGCTAGCCATCAGCATGAAGTAGCTGACAGAAGGAATTCCGGCTGAAGTCGAATCGAATACTTCTGTGGTGAAAGTACGAATTGAGGAGCCAGATGGAAAGAGAGAGGAGGATAGAAAATAAGCATACATAATGTTTGCTTGATCCGTGTTCCTTCTTCTTTTGCATTCCGACCACCCTTATGCTCTCGATATGCTTGTTATCAACCATTTTGATGCACGACTGCTGCAGAGAAAAATTGATTAAGCATGAAGCTTGCCTTCTACTATACAAGCCATCTTGCTTTAAGGAAACAGAAACCTTGTAAATCAATGAACGCAAAATTATTCCCATCGAACTCTTGATAAAAGACTTCGACAGGACTGCTTCTGGTTGAATTAGCTTTTTTATACATATGATTCTACCTAAACAGACACTCAAGACACTGAGAAGCGTTTTTGCTTCTCGAGTAGTGTCCAGTTCCTTCCTCTCGATGTGACCACACCTCGTGATTCGTACGTCTGGAATTACACAGAGCTGGCGACTCTCCTAACTCTAAGTGAAAGTTTAGCTGAAGGTGGAGTTAAACAACCGACCTTTGGGTCAATTTGTTAGAATCTTACCACTGAGCTATCCTGAATTAGCTTCGTCTTGTCAATTTACCGACGCGTTCGGGTACGTGAATTTCGAGTTTCCATGAAGCGTGTTCGGAAGTATTGCATCATAATGAATGAATGCATCAAAACATACAGAAAAACCTTTACCTAGCTTCAATTTTAAAACTTATTTTTTGTGAAAACAAAACCCCATTACCTCCGTAATAAGAATGCTAAAAATGAGCTTTTATTCGCAAGGTGAAATTCTTCCGATTCTATCATATGCGTTGCTGTAGGCTTATCAACGCACAACTGCAACGAAGCAAAGGATAAAGAACGATGCAAGGAAGAGAGAACGACAGAAGGAAAGGCGTTTGAATGGGGTGAAGAGGGCTGTGGAAAGTGTGAAATTGAAAATGGATGAGACAATAGACTGTGGAATGTAGAGAAGAGGACGAAGGGTAGATGATAATGGACATATTACTATTCCATGTGTGCAGTTAAAGGGTCGGTTTTGAGTTTACGGAAGCAGTCGGTGAGCTAATGTATCTTCTAAATAGTAACCAACATTTAAACATAAATAAGAAATATTATCATTCGTTATTGAATATTGGCCTCTCCCCCATTATTATCAAAAAAAATTTTCATAGCTTCTCAATGTCATACTTCAGTGATCTCCTTTTGATTGCTTCATAAAATTGAGCTCAAATACTTGTCCAACAAAATTTGAGTTCACGATCTCTATAGACAGATGCAAAGTGGATAGACTTGATTGTGTATTCAGGAACTGGTCTTTTTGAATAAGATAAAAAGAAGAAGCATTCACGTGCCTCTGTTTCCTGATATTTTTGTCACAGTCTCTTGTTTTGAGTTTGCAAGTGCATTTGTGTGAAAATCATACATTTTAAACAAAATTGTTAGTTCTTCAAGACTGTCACTATGACAGGGCTTAAAAAGCATAGGATATTTCCTGAAAGCTGGCCTTCAACAAATCTTATTCCTCTAGGTTTCAAAATTAGATCTGGAAAAATTCTACGGAAAAACCAGCTTTTATGTCGCTCCCAAGTGAAATCAAAATGAATTCTTAAGACAGAGTAAAGCTACTACTTCATGAGACATGCCGTTGCTTCATTGAACGCTCAGGAAAAAGGAAATGGACGAGCTTGCGGTGTATAGTATCTTTTTTGCGATAAAAATGAGTTGCTTCCACATGGAGCTGATTACTGGGTGCACCATGACTGACTTTTTGAATCGACGATGCAAGTCGCTAAAAAATTTGCAGCCAATTGCATAAAATGGGCAGCCGCAATGATGTGTTCATCTTTGAAATTGCATCGCAATGATTGTCTGCTTAATATTGTTTGGCATGACCAGAAGTAGAATAACAGTTCTACATGGGATAAAAAATCACCTGAGCACCATCATACTGCCTGCATTTTGATGCTCAATTTTATTGATCTACTGGCTTAACCAGGATTACTTTCTCTTGGATTTTATTTCATTTTTGATAGAAGATTTAGATATTTGACACGTGAGCCTTCTTGTATGGTACTTGAGGGGCAGTAAATCAGTTGGGAGAATTCTCAATGTGGCAGGTTTGATACCAGGCCTACCAAACTCAGCATTTGAGTAGTAGAGCTCAGGGAATCTGAACTGTGTGAGAATTTGTCTGCCAGCTGATGGGTGGCTGACACTAGGCCCCTTTCATCAATTTTTTAGCTGTGGCAATATGAATAGTGAAAGCAACTTTACATTCATCAATTTTTAGTGGTGGAAACAACTTCCCTGGCCTGGTGTAAACAAACAGGGGACAGAGGCACTTGTTGCTGGGCAGCTACCAACATTCCGCCATTCAAGCCAATTTACTTTCCAAATCATAGCATTTATACACTGTTGATAAATGAATCTCTTAATGAAAAATTAAAAAAACCGACATATCTGTTAGATACATAGAATTTATCAATATTGCATAGTCTCTTTTAGCCATTGAGTCTCATGTGCCCACCTTTCTATACAATAGTTAATTGTCTTGAGCTTCAAGCTTCTTGATCAATGTAAGTTCTGGATTGAGTCAGTGGTCTACACACAGGAGCAGCTGAGCTAAGCCATGTACATTTACAATGCACCTGGACTACTGGTGCCCACTTCCACTTTTCAACAAAATTTTGTTGATAAGCACAAATCGTAGAAATATCATTTTTGAAAAGGCACACTTGTTGGTGTCAACTGAGATTGGTTGGTGTAGATGTGTAATTGGTGCAAGGGCAGTTCAGTGGTGAGAGTCTCACTCTGGGACCCTATGATCAGTGGGTGGTGTCACACCTTCAGCTTAGCTTTCACTTTAAATGGAGTTGCTTACTCTCTGCAATCATAGGCCTACGTATCAAGGGATGTGGTCTCAAGAGGAGGAAGGACTGAGACAATGATTAATGAGCATAGCTATTCAGTGTCCTAGAATCTACCGTTGGTTGCTCGGTGGAAAACAAAAAATCAACTAATCATGCTGACTTTTAAACAACCGGTTTAGCTGTAACTTCAATGCGTTATTCCACTTTCTTCTTCGGTGCGAAATGGTGACTAGCATGGCATTAGAGGCATCTCCTCTGCAATAGCTTTCTTGATCCACTTTTCCAAGTATCGGAACACGGAAACTGCTGCATTTGTTCTGGGATCAAAAGTGTTAAGGCTCAATGGGTGGGTAATAGAAATACATTTAGAATGCGGGAAACCTCCTGATTCTTACTTCTTCGTACGTAAGCCTAAATTGAACGATGGAGAGCAATTATTGAAGCAGTCCGCATGTTATTTTCTATTTGAAGCGTCGACTTCAAGATAAAATGCTGCTTTCTGTGCACTGTAGAGCAATGTGCAATGGACTAACATACACTCCCTAGCGTTCGGTCAGCATACGGAAGTAACTAGAGAGAAGGAGTTGGCTTAACTCCATGGTAGAAACCCAAATGTAGGTACACGTAGAAATTTCAGCGCAACTTGCATATCAACAGGGAAAATCGGGCCTAAGAAACAGATACTGCAAGTGGTGTCACCATAATCAAATAGAATCGCAATTCGGTAAGAATCATCTTACCAACTGTCAAAACAAATCGACTAGTACACGCACTTTACCGACTCTTCGATCCTTTTATGACAGGTAGGTCACCACCGACAAGGCACTAATCCGCTTTCTTTCTTTTCAATTTACAAACGGCTTTTGCATCAGTTGACAGAGTCTTCGATTTGGCAGGCCTTCCTTCTCTTTCTTTGGACGATCAATATCAGATCCTGTCTATGCCAATGTTGACTCCATTCACCATCTTATCTGCAATCACTATTGTTCGAGAGGCCTCGATTCCAGTCAGGTCACAGGGTCACGGTAGGGCCACATGGTTTTGACCCCTGCGATGCCGTAAATAGACAGTCGAGAGAACCACTTGGTTGGGGAGGGGGGGGGGGGGACTTCTGTCCCATTTGGTCCAATCCAAACCTTGATGTCATCCATTTACTTACTCTCTGCTACTAGGCCCGCAGACAGGTAGCAGTAGAAGCAGCCTTTGGTGGCTGCCTCGAGCATGAAGCACTCTACTGGAGGGAGGGGTAGCGGCAAAGGAATGGGTAGGCTAGGTATCTAAACAAGAAGCCCGGGTAAGCTAGATGATGTATTTCATTTGATAACAAACGACTAGATCCAACCTTGTTACATGAAAAGTTCTAAGCATAACTATACAAAATTGATGTCATTTAATTCACAGAAGCTTGTGTTTGGTAACGATTGGTCACAAACCTCAATTTTTCCCCGATCGGCGGCTAGCGTTCCCTAACGGGGGTCTGTAGCCCTCCCGCCCCCTTGTTGCGCCACCCCTGCGTGTAGTTATTGTGCAGCTGCTCTTGTTCTCTCCAAACGACAATTTGGAGAATGCTTAAGTAGTAATTCCAAACTGACAACACCTGCTCTGTTTTGCCCCATGATTTCGATCTCTCCTCTTTGGTACACTAATTTGAAAGGTTCCAGAGGCCATGACACTCGTTTCTCATAGGCTTCAGAGACGGAATGACTGAACCTGCGGTAAATCTGGTCAACAATTCAGTCAGCTGCTTCAATTTAGACTTGCCTGAATCAATCTCACAGAGATCCTGCAAAGTTGGCCTGACTCTTCATTCCTTATACTATGCAGGACGAGGTCACTTGTGGGACAGCTTTGGTTCCCTATTCAGATTTTGCTGCTTTGCTTTCATTCAAACTCTGTCGCAAAGAAACCGAAGCTTTGATATTGTGGATATTTTCAAAAGTTCTTTTGAGCTACGAGTACCAATCGTTACCGAATTCACGAACTCTATCCCACAAATCGTCGTTCCTCTTAAGGACGTGTACTTTGTGGAGCGTCTTGCCTTCTTATTGTTTTCCTAAAGCCTAAAACTTGCCCTCTTTCAAATCTAAAATCGATAAACTTGATCTGATCTCCCTTTCCTCTTAGCCATTCGCTTTCTTCTTTCTTCCATTCCTTGCGTTCTGTATAGGCCAACCTGGCCCTTCCCCAACACAGCCCACTAAAAAAGGAGAAAAAGAGATAGTATATGTTAACATATCTGACACCATAGCTTGCTTAGACACAAATAACTGTTGGCCTAAATTCAGTCCGTAAGAGAAATTGAAGATTCTTTTGCATGTCTACAGTCAATTATCCTAGATTCAGCGCTGGGATCTTATTTTCTCATTAAAAAAAGCAACCAATAAAGTGGTTGGTGGTAGGAAGGCCATTAAAACCGATGCCAAACCGTCATGACGTTATTATCTTGATGCTCGACAATGGAAACCTTTGTGGGAAAAGCCTGTAGAAACTATCGCTTTACAATCCCACGCTCTGAAATCATTGTTCTTGGTGATTCCAGCGTCCATAACTTCTGACTGGCTCTCCTATTCCTCTAATATCACTAACCCTGTTGGTCGGGACGCTGAGGCCTTTGCCATTATCAATGACTTAACACTGGTAATTTCAGAGCCAACATGCGTTCCTGATCGTGCAGGAGACAAAGGAAATACTCTTGATCTTTTTGCAATGCCGCTATTCACGCTGCATCTTTTTCTTGCGCCTCGTTTGCATGTTTTCTTCCGCGCCATTCAGTTGCTTACTCATACTTGTGTGTGCACTATTTTTCATTTAGCAGCACCACTTACGTATTTGTCACTAGGCAACGTTACGCTTACAGGAAGCACTCTCGCGCAAGCACCCCACACCCCCTATTAACGCATTTATTGTAGACATGCCGTATCTTATGTGACTCAACTTAATGTATACGCATCGTACGTCTATTCCTATTCATATCTTAACGTGATTTCCGTCGTAGTAGACATTACAGGTTATAATTACCAACGTATCACTAGAAAGAGGAACTTGTAGAACATATATATATATATATATATATATATATATATATATATATATATATATATATATATATATATATATATATATATATATATATATATATATATATATAGCAGCAGCTGCTATCAACGCTCTGTACTTTGTACATAGAGCACCATATGGTGGTGAAGACAGCACCCTCTATGTGATATATATATATATATATATAAATATATATACCGCTTAAGAGAAAACCAGTTAGTTAGTGAGTTAGTGAGTTAGTTGGTATGGCAAGCACGAAGACTTCGCTCTTGTGAAAGGCTTAGTGGTTCAACGATATACGTTTGAGAAAACTGTATCTGTGTTTATTCTTTTTCTTTCGTGGGTTATTTTGAGGAAAGGCCATGGTGACCTATACAAAGCCCCAACAAAGGAAGAAAGAAGAAAGCGAGCAGCTAAGAGGATAGAGAGATAAGATCAAGTTTATTGATCTTAGATTTGAACGATGGCAAGTTGTAGGACTCAGGAAAGCAAGAAGAAGGCACGACGTTCCATAAGTTGCATGTTCTTGGGATGAATGATGATTTGTGAGATAGAGTTCGTGGACTAGGCAATGAAACTTGGAAAGGGTGTGAATGAGTTGAGCTTCTGGTGGTGCTGACACGCCTCAGAGGAACTGGAATAATATCCCTGATCTCCTGAGAACAATGTCCGTTAAAGTATCTGTAAAAGATGGAAAGATCTCCAACTAAACGACGATGGGAAAGAGGTTGGAGCGATTTGGTGAGGTTAGGATTATTGATGAGACGAATGGCTTTGGACTGGACTTTGTCGAGAAGACAGAGAGTAGATTTTGGAGCACCACCCCAGACGTAGGAGCAGTACTCTAAAGAAGGACGGATTTGGGACTTGTATATATTCTTGATTTGTTCTAAACAATCGAAAGATTTACATTTTCCTCACATATAATCCTAGCATTTATTTTCCTCCTACCGTTGGCTCTCCGCTTGGTAACTCTGATCACTGCCTCATAACCTTACGGCACGACTTCCTCCCCCTTACCTGGGTAGACTCTTTGCCCCATAAAGAGTCTGCCACCACAGTGAGGCTGACTGGGACTGACTTCGCATTTTTTGCTCTTCTTACCCTTGGTCTTCTGGCTTTGCAAATGATCCTTCCTCTTTTGGTTCTTTCATCACCAACGCAATACTTATTGGCATGGATCTTCTTATCCTCTCTTCTTACAAGCCTGGTAAACCCACCCTTAAGTGGTTCAATTCACTGCGCGCAAAGCTGTGAATAACAAAAACCATTTATTCAAGGAATGGAAGCGACTTCAAACCCAATATCAAAGAGCTTCCTTTACGGGAGAACGTATTCATATATTGGTCACCTCCTCAGAAGACCTGAGGCTCCAGCGACTGGAGTCCTCCACAGAATGGAAGAGAGAAAACTAACTTAGAAGAAGTCGACCCAGCAACAACCTGGTTACAGCTGTGACACAAAGCTTCCGCAGGCATGGAATTTCCAATGGTGAAATTACAGGCCAAGAATAGTGAAACCTAGAAGTGCTCACACCTAACCTTCTTCCTTTTTTTTTTTTCGCGAAGACACTTCAAAAACGCCAACGCGATATTGGAATAATAAATAATATACACACAAGAGCAACATACGATTACATACACATAGGTACGAGATAACGATCGCTATTGTTTTTTGAGCCAATCAACATGCAAGAAGCCTGATGGTGCTCAGGTTGGAGCGCATGGGAAATCGTAAGTGGAAGAACGGAGAAGCGAGAGGGAAAGGCTGACTGCGAACGGAGAGAAGTTGCTGGTAAAAATTGTACTTCATATCTAGCTATCTAGCACTCTGTCGTGCCAGTATTTCGTTGCTTCCATCTAAGCTGTTTTGGAAGTAGTTGGATAGGCTTCAAATTAGTGGTAAAACCTTACTGTTTTGATTTGGTTCCTTGCCCGCTGGTGTACGCCATCTTTCTTGTCCAAGCCCTCGACAAGACTGTCAAAAGTTGTCGATTGTAGTTGCCAAAGTTGAGCTACGTGCCAATTAATGGGAAAATAGAATCATCGAATCAATGCAAGATGCTCAGCTAAAATTTCTTCAACTCGTATGATACCAGAAGAAGCTGTATTATTGTACCTACATGTCCGCGAGTTGTCAACACCGACGTTGGTTCACATGCAAATGTATACGATTTTTTCACGAATGGGCAAGGCTATAATTTAATGAAAGCAATGGCTATTTTCTTTGAAAGTTGATGTGGTATGGACAGTGGAGTCGGATTTCTGTTAGGGTTGTATTCCATCTATTTAGATCTTTTGCCATAAATTATGCATGCTTAGGTATCATGACCCTGTGACGACTATATGATGACATCATGATGCTTAGGTACACTTGCTCCATGCCCTAAACCTTTTGTCCTATCCTTCCAGAGGTCTTGTCCCCTTTTTTCTTCTAGGTGTCACTCAATCACCATCCTAGCTAAACCACCTCTCACCACACGACCATGGTATGCCTTAGTTTCTCTTCTTCACAAATCCATGATTGTGTTTGGAACAAAACCACATTGCCTCACCATCTCCTGTTGAACCCACCGACTGGTCATCTTCTCTTTCCAGATGACACCTATTAGTCTGCCCTGTATCTTCGCGTCAATGCTTTGATTCTTGTCTTTCTATGGGTTGCCCTTCAACAGAGCTTATTTTCAAACAGTCTATTACATTAAACTTGATTATGCAAAACTTAATTGCAGAATGCACTATATAAGTAAATCAAATACAAATAAATTACAACTATACTAGGATCATGTTATTAAAAACCCAATTGCAAATTATCTACAGAGCAAAGAAAAAACCATCCATGGAATTATTTATTAAACATCAAAAGATGATGCCTGCCTAGATCCAACTGAGGGACCCAAATTTTCTTTCTCTATGCCTTGCAACGGGCAGAAATGGTTTTTTTACTGAGGGGTTAATGTTTGGAATAGCCTTCCTTCTACTAGCAAACCAGCTCTTTCCATGAATGAATTTAACCAGTCAATTTAAGATCAAGTTCTCTTCTATTTATTCATCTTCTACTTGTTGTATCTATTTATATTCCTCTATTTATTTTCGTTAACTAGGAACATTTGTTTCACGCTCTTAGCACTGCTTTCTATTGCAATAAAGTTTATCCTCCGTTATTCACCATTGTAATTTCGTTAATTCAATGTTTAAATGGATGGAACCTTGTAAATTATGTCCGGATGAAGCGCTGCCCTGCTCGATTAAGTCAAAGTGAAATCAAACCTTTACTTATCCATTCCCTCTATTTTTGTCCGCTAGAAATATGACCGGAAGAGCTAGAGGACGCTCGCGGGGGCGTGCCCGAGCCACCCAACAAGAACCTGCACCAAGACCAGGAGGTGTTCAAAGCAGGGAAGAGGCTCCGCAAGTCACTGCAACGGTCCAGGTCGCTCGTGGAAGAGGAAGGGCACCCACACAGGCCGTCGCAGTGCACCCACCTTCACAGCCACCTTCACAGCCACCTTCACAGCCACCTTCACAGCCACCATCAGAGTTGGCAAAACTTGGTGAACAAATTACTTCTATGAAACTGGGTGGTATCGAAGAGAAAAGGCCCCAAACCTTTGCTAGGGGGGGTGGAGATGAAAGCCTTGTTACCAAGCCGCAAAATGTTGCTGATGTTGTTGGAAGTTCTGGCGAAAAGACAAACTTGAGGGCAAACTTCTTCAAGCTTATTCAAAAGGCCTCATTCAGTGGCTTTTTTCAATATGTTGTTAACTTCAGTCCACCTATCGAATCAGAGAGACTGAAGAAAATATTGCTGAATCAGCATTCAGAATTGATAGGAACTATCAAGGCATTTGATGGGCAGGTCTTGTTTCTGCCAAAAAGGTTGCCAGAGACTTTGACAAAGTTGATATCAACAAGAAGGGATGAAACAGTTGTGGAATTAACAATCCGGCTCACTAACGAGGTGCCATTCAATAGCCAAAGTACCTTGCACATTTTGAACATCATTTTCAGGAGGTAATCTTTTGTTCTCTCTTAGTCTTTTGATCTATTTTTTGTGAGAAAGAAGACAGGAAAGAGGACTTGAGTGTCAAAAGTTCATTTTCATCTTGTATATAATCTTGTTGGCATTGAACATGTTGTTTCCTTGGGAAAAGCAAAGGAAAATGAAGGCTTATACCAAAATGATTGGTGCCTTGAATTTTGTTGCCTAAATTACTGCTTCAATATTAAGAACAGAGAGACAGCTATGATTCATGTTTCAGTGGCACAACTGATATCACAACAATCACGTTTTGAATATCAGATGCCCTGATATTCTGTAATATTTGCTGATGTAATGCATTTAGCTAACTGGAAGTCCCCTTGAATTGTGCGTTGTTTTTTGTAGTTAATTAGATGTGAATTTTTTTTAGAAGTTTACCATTTGATACCTATCAGCATTCGGGAGTCCTGAAAACAAGTAGCTCAAACTTTCTGAACCCATAACACAGAATTGAAGGACTAATGGTGCTTTTATAGATGTGAGAGTGTTGGTTGTTAACTGCCGTTAGAGCGATATTTATTTTTATTTTCCAATCTTTTGTTTCAGAATATTGAGCATCCTTAAGATGAAGCAGATTGGAAGATCTTATTATTGTCCAGATAGGCAAATTGACATTACCCAATACAAGTAAGTGCAATTTTTAGCAATTATTTATTTTATGCCTACATGTGGTTCAGTCTTGATTTTTTTAGTGAGTTATATTGAGGAAAAGCCATGGTGGCCTATACAAAGCCCCAACAAAGGAGGAAAGAAGAATGTGAAAGGCTAATAGGAGAGAGAGATCAGATCAAGTTTATTGATTTTAGATTTGAAAGATGGCAAGCTGTAAGATTCAGGAAAGCAAAAAGAATGCAAGAGGTTCCATAAGTTGCATGTTCTAGGGATGATGATTTGTGAGATAGAGTTCGTGAAGTAGGCAGTGAAACGTGGAAAGGGTGTGAACGAGTTGAGCAGACTGAAGATGTCTTGTTCAAAATGCAGGGAACAAGCTCTTAGCATCAATTTCAGTCAGTCAACCTGTCAGTCACTTTTCTTGAATAATAGCAGGTTAATAGGATAAGTTTCTTCAATTTTGCTTGATAATTTGTGATAAGAGAGCAGCAAATAGCCTTTTTGCAGCATCTATAATTGGAATGTCTCCAAGAACAATATTGGTTATATCCCGACCAAACTAAGCTGTATAAATTGGCTCTATAGACTCTGTTTAAGTGAAAACACTTCAGTTCTTGTAGTCACGAATGTGTTTGGAGCCATTGCATCAGATTTTATCAGTAGGTCTCCATCATCAAGCTACTGCAAGATGATGTCTTTTTTTCATTCTTCTGACCTATTTTCTTGTTTTGTAATTCACTCTCAAATTTTTGAATTATCTTACATCATTATGGAGCTCCAGCTGGAGTTATCCCCTCTACATTGCCATAACCAGCATTTCATCAATTGCTTTTGTACTTGTTCAATTGTTTTCTATTCTAAAGTTTCTGCATGTCAGGTGGCAATCTAAGGTCCCGTTCTTCAACCATCTGAAACCACTGTGAAATAGATGTTTCCCTCATCTGTTTCCTTAGATACTTTAACGGACATTGTTCTCAGGAGATCAGGGATATTATTCCAGTTCCTCTGAGGCGTGTCAGGACCACCAGAAGCTCAACTCATTCACACCCTTTCCAAGTTTCACTGCCTAATCCACGAACTCTATCTCACAAATCATCATTCATCCCAAGAACATGCAACTTATGGAACGTCTTGCCTTCTTCTTGCTTTCCTGAGTCCTACAACTTGCCATCGTTCAAATCTAAGATCAATAAACTTGATCTTATCTCTCTATCCTCTTAGCTGCTCGCTTTCTTCTTTCTTCCTTTGTTGGGGCTTTGTATAGGTCACCATGGCCTTTCCTCAACATAACCCACTAAAAAAAAAAAAAAAAAAAAAAAAAATCAAATTCAAGATGTAAATGTAAGATTTTCTGTCCTTGCAGATTGCAATTGTGGCCAGGCTACGGAACGAGCATTCACAGTTATGATGCTGGCACTTTGTTGAACATTGATACCTCACACAAAGTCATGCATATGGAAACCGTCTTGGATTTTTTGTATGGGTTGTATGATTCCGTCGGTCAAAGCAAGTTCCATGTTGTTGCTAACAAGAAGCTTATAGGGGAAACTGTATTGACAAGGTATATTGTTAGCCCTGTTTATCATCCAGCATAATCATTTTCAGTTTTTGGGTATTCCAACTCATTCACAGTAAGCACTAACAGAGGACTCTAGGTATAGCAGAAAGGCAAATTAGAATAAGTTTATCTTGCTTTTACAGAGCTTCATCTTCACGTGCCACAGTGTTTGGTAGCTGACTAGGGTACTTTGTGTGTTCCGCTTAGCATCTGAAGGTCATGATTTTACAACACTGAAAGGCCATGCTTGTGCTTTGCGATGCAACTGTACTTTGGTATGACTATCTCTAGAATTATCCAGAACTATTAACCACCCTAACTCCTAACTGTGAACTGGAACCCAATTGGCTGTCCTCTCAGTGTGAAAGTTCAGTTCTGTTCATTCATTTTAAATTCAGCCACATATAATAGCTTTAAGGCCTGTAAGGAGGATATTTAAAGGCATCCCTACATATTTTAATGCTTAGTTTTCATATTTTTCACTGCCTGATATAAATTAGCAGTTATTTTGGAAGACTCTTTCTAAATATATGCCTATGCAGGTTTAAATGGTATTGAAAGTAAAGAGAATGCCATAATAATTATGAGCTCACAGAAGTAAAATCAAGACTCATGCAGCTATTTTCTTCATGATAAAGGTTTACTTAGACTTTGATTTGGATTTTGTAGTTTACAATAAAGGGTACATTTTTAGAAATTTGCCCTTCAAGTTTTAGCTCTTCAAAACGTTAACATACTCAGAAGCATTGGAGGTTGCAGCATATACCACAAGTGTATTAGTTAATTTTTAGCCCCATACTTCATGCAAGCTTTGGAAGCACCTTTCTAGTGGTACCATCCTGAGCCACTGCATTGTATTGGAGGTAAGCCATCACCTTTCCTTGCCATTGTTTGCCCCTAGCTTTCTGTCAGATGCTCTGTTGATGCTGGGTAGATAGGTAGAGGGCATGTAGACATGTGCATAAGCATGGGATCAAACCAGTGACTTAAGCACAGCAGGTGCATGCTGTAACCGTGGTGCGTGCCAATTACCTCCACTACCCTAAGCAGAGTGCTACCACTGTCGTGTAGCAAGTATTTGATTAATTAATGGCTAAAATGTGTCATCTATTTTTTTTATTTTAGATACAATAACAGAACTTATAAAATTGGTGACATTGACTGGACCAAGAATCCAGGTGATACATTTCAAGATAGGGACGGAACCCCGATTAGTTACAGTGATTACTATTCCAAGAAATATGACAAGGCTCCGTCTGACATGCAGCAACCGTTGCTTGTAGTGAACCCAACAAGTAAGGTAATTCAAATATGATGGATGAATTTATTAAACTCTTTGTAAATAGAAAATTCTATCTTCTTGTGGTACTCATTTTCTTCAAATTCTTCTTGTTCTCTTTGTTATGCTTTCTGCTTGCTCTAGGATGGTAAAAACCCTTCCATAGAAAGAAAAGTATTTGGTTTGTTTTCTGTTTCTTGATGTACAGTTTTATATATTGATTCTTGCCTCATTCCTGCTTTCCTGAATCCTACAACATGCCATCTTTCAAAACTAAGACAACAAACTTGATCTGATCTCCCTTTCCCCTTAGCCTTTTGCTGTCTTCTTTCTTCCATTTTTGGGGCTTTGTATAGGTCGCCACGGCCTTTCCTCATCATAACTCACTAGAAATAAAAGAAGTATGTTTGTGTACATTGGCATGCAATTTAGAGTTCTTACGCCCCTTTGACAAGGAGCTAGAAATTTTTAATCATAGCTTTGGGATTCCCAGTGGTAACAAATATTGATAATAGAACTCTTCCTAAGATAGATTCCTAAGATATTTGAATTATATGAAAACTGAAACTGAATTTATCATCACTGCTTGGTGGGAAACAATGTCTAAAATTTTCCCTCTGAAATTTTCTATTCAGGACATTCGTAGAGGGATGACTCACCAAATATTGTTGTTACCAGAGTTCTGTTGCATGACAGGTAAGTCACAAAATGGTTTTTAAAAATGTCACCATCAATAGTTAACATAAATAGTAATTTTCACATATCTAGAATGAACTTAACAAGCCAACAGTTACTCAATAGGCTAATTCTAGTTTCTCAATGTAATTACTTTAAATACTAAAGGATTTACATTATTAACCCATTATATACTTTAATTATACTTAATAACTTTAATTACTAAATGATTGACATTATTAACCCATTATAACATAGTCACGCATGGTTAAGCTATTGCATCTGACTAACTGCTTTTGTTTACGACAATACAAGATGTAACATGCAGATGTATCAAATTCTAAAATTCAGATCAGGTCTTGTAACAAAATAATGAAAGCGGAATGACTGATGCAAAATTTGATGCAAAATTTGTGGTTTAATCGTGTTTTAATTGTTAATAAGTTACCTTTGATTGCTCTTATAGGACTGGCTGATGAAATGAGGTCCAACTTTCATGTGATGAAAGAGCTTGCTGTTCACACCAGAATGGGCCCAGAGCCAAGAGTAAACCAATTGAATGCATTCTTTTCAGAAGTCAAGAAGTATGTTGTTTCATTGTTATTCATAAATCTCAGTCTGCTTCCAATTTTTGTTACTGTTCATATAACACCGGCTGGATTTTATGTTACAAGCCGTTAACACTCCTGTGTATCTCTTGTATGTCATCTTACAGCCTATGCACTCATGCTTTTCTCATTGCTGGTATATCATAGTTCCGGAATGGCTTCTCTTAGGAATTGTTGATACCAAATATGATTTCTCAGAAAGCACAAACTTCATAATCAAGCAATATCCCAATAATATCATGCATTTGATAGTGAGGACCATCCATACAACCCAGCAGCTTTTTCTGCTGTAATGGGATGAGGAGAGCAAGAAATTATGCTTGCCTATGTCCTTACGGAATGTAGCACCCAACCAGATTGATACTATCTAGTAATATATAGATGCTCTTTAATTATCATTTAGGGATGTGCAAAATTCTTTAATAATAAGGCTATTACAATGAGATTGTATTTGTCTTAACTTTGTTGCTAATTGCAGCTCATTTTAACGGCAATGCTGTTTCCACAAGTAGTCCTCTGAAAAAGCTGTTGTTGGACACACCAATGTACACATTTCACTAACAAGGTACAATTTTTCAGGAATCCAGAAGCATCTAAGCAACTGGAAGATTGGAATTTAGAGGTGACTGATATATTTTTTTTACTTAGTTTTCATCGTATTATTTCTGAGACTACCAGAAATTGATGTGTTTGAATCATTTTTGATTTGGTAAAAATTGTCTTTTAAGTTTGAGCCAAATCTCATCGGCATTGCTGCGCGGAAATTGCCACCAGAATCAATTTGTCAGATGGAAGCTAAAGTAAGTATCACAATTACAAATGAAATCTTCATTCGTATGATTATTTTTCCATGCTTTCTGTTGCGTTCTGTAACAATGGATATTTGCAGTGGAGGAAATATTATTTTCTGGTGATTTTTCTGCGGCTAAACCTTTTACGCAGTGCTGTACCAATTTGCTTAGACTTGGGAGAAACTTGATTCTATCAAAAATGCTAAAGTAAATTTTATTTCTGCACATGTTGAAGATTTCTTTCATGGAAATGTAATTGAAAAGTCAGGTCAGAACTCAGTTACTGTCCGATAGCTTTAACTGTGATGTAGGTCTAATGCTTTGCGGTTGCCAGCCATGTCAAATTAGCCTTGCTCGGGTCTGAATGGATTAAGTACCACCAAGAAGATTCATTTGATGAAGTGCACTTTTATTCTAAGATATTTGATTTTGTTTGTCCTACACGATTCTTTCTAGTTTTCGTACAAGGCCGAAGATGCTGACTGGTCTAGAGATATGCGTGGAAACCGTCTAATCTCCACCATAGCATTAAAGAGCTGGCTGTTGATGTTTGTGCCTCGGGACCGTGGTATTGCACAGGATTTCTACCAAACATTGCTTAAAGTGAACAAGCCAATGGGAATATCAGTTGATGAACCGCAAATGTATGTCTTATATATATTTATATATATATATGTACAAATATGCAGACACATACACACATACATATAAGTATGCATTTACATATACAGATCCCTACATATGTATCAATTGCAGTCTAGATTTTCTCACTACCCCACACAGGGTGCCATATTTTGCGGCTTTAACTCAATCAGGTTTTTCTGCTTCCCCCCTTTAGGAAATTGTACTTTTTAGGGTTGCAGTTATAGACATTTTCTTTGTGTGTGGTGCAGTCATTATTTGTAAGATGTTTCCTGCAAATAAAGCTTAGATTTTCAATGGCCAGAGAAACTCCCATTTCTTTCTAGAATGTTGTTTTCCTTGAAAAATTTCTTGAAAATACAAGGTGTGTTGCAAAGGACTGAATCATGTGAAAAACAACATTAGGTTCCATCATGGTCAAGTAATTTTTAGTAGGCCACCAGTCAAGAATCTTCACCATTGCCTTATTTGTTACCAAAGAGCTGTGCTAGGTGATCATCAAGATGAATATTGTTACTGGATGTACAACTAGCGGAAGCAGATTTGACCCTGAGAATGCATAACAAAGACATTAGGTGCAATTTTTTTGCAAAAAGGTGGCTTCAATTCCCCTGAAGGATTTTTAGCTACCTACTGTTTTGATATGGCGAATTTTTTGTAGGATTGAGTTGCAAAATGACAGAGCAGACAGCTACATCAAGACAATTAGAGATCAGAAGAATGCAAACACACAAATGGTGATTACCTGATGATTGAGTGATTATTATTTGTGATTATCTTTGAAGCACTTTGAGTACTAAATGTATTTGCTTACCCAACGAAGAAACAGTTTGATCAATTGTTGCACATAGAGTTGGTATAGGACTGTTTGTACTTTTAAATCATCAAGATAAATATACGATGGAAAAAGCTCATTTGTTGGTAAAGTGCAAGCCCATCATCTCCCATTTCATAACATACTCTTATTCTTTCTACCTAGCAACTGAAGGTATATATATATATCTATATATACATGCATATATTTTACCTAGATTCCATAGGTAGACATTTGGACACTGAGAAGCTTTTCACTTATCAAGCAGTGACCGGGTCCTTCCTCTCAATTTACCCACACCTCGTGATTCCTACGCCTGGAGTTACAGAGAGTTGGCAACTCTCACTATAAGTGAAAGCTGACATTGTGTTGTAGCTCATACCATTAACCAAACGTCTTACAACTGAGGTATCCCCACACCTGATTCAACTGCATCTTTTTATTGATTTTTAAGTTGCTGTAGATACTCAAAATACGCCACCTGCTCCACCATTGTAAAATGAGAGTGCAATTAGGGACCAGCTCGTCAGCTTTAGCCTGATTTCACTGGCATTCATTGAAGAAAATTTTAGAATGAAGTCACAAAGATGTGTCTACTTTTAGGTTGTCTGTATTGTTCCAAACAATAGAAAAGACAGATACGATGCTATCAAGAAGTATTGTTGTGTGGACAACCCAGGTAATCAGTCACCTATCCGTTTTTTGTTCACTGCAATTTCAGATCAGGTGTAGTTTCCCCCTGTGAGGTTGCATCAGCATGTTTCAGTTCTGATAAGGGCACAGACTGCTTCCATTTTCTTTTTTCTCTTTTCATTGTTGAGGTTGTTTTAATCTGCAGTTCCAAGTCAAGTTATCGTCAGCCGAACTCTGTCCAAGAAACAGATGTTGATGTCTGTGTCGACAAAGATTGGTATCCAATTAAACTGCAAGCTGGGAGGAGAAGTTTGGGCTGTTGAAGTGCCAGTCAAGAATATGATGGTCCTTGGAATTGATGTTTACCATGACTCATTAACCAAAGGCAGATCTGTGGTTGGTTTTGTGGCAAGTCTCAATCAGACATTGACAAGGTATGCCTTACTCTTTTTGGGAAGCAACGGGAGCAACCTTTACTCTTTTTTACAAGTTTTGTGTACGCACGATTTATGATAATGAAATTAGCTGTATTATAACCTGATGAAAATCATACTTGAATTAAACTATGAGTTAATTAAGTTTTATTCCTGTATAATTGTTATTGACAAGATATCATGTTATAATCCTGGTGGCTGGTGGAACAAAGGAATTTGTCCGTTCGTACGTGATTGCAGGTCTCACAGTCTACCCAGTCAGCGAATTTGCTGCCTGTACAATGCAGTGTCCTCTTCACCCATCAGATGTAGGGCAGGGCAGGCATTCTGGTATTATGTGTTGCAGGTTTTTGAGTTTGTTTTAGTGTAGGCATGGTGCTATGTTGCTGAGGCCCTATTTGAACATGTTGTCGCAGCATTTAGCAAGAACGATGGTCTTGTCAGGCAGGATATTGTCAGGCCAGTGTTATGTCAAATTTACATTTATCTGGTGGTGTTTGGCGTGCCACAGACAGTCTGTTGTGTGCAGCCTCTTTATCCTTGAGGTGGCAGAGTTGGCAATTATTTTTATCAAAGGTGTGTCATGGTGGAGAGTGTCAATTTTTCAAGTGCTTTTCTGGTTGCTTCTGTTTGTCTTGCTGAAGGAGGAGCAACATGGCTTAGGACAGGGAGCCAAGCAAGCAGTGTTGGTTTTGAGCAGCCAGAGACCAGCAATAAGCCGCAAAGAAGTTAACAAGTCTCTGTCTCCCTGATTTTTGTATCCTCTCTGCTTCTTCTTCGTCATAGACCATGACAAACCTTCGACGCACTTTGATGACTTATGCCACGTCACCTACATCTTGAGGATGATGCCCGGACAGCCTCCACCACATGCAAAATGCAAACCAGTCCACCAAATGATGTCATCTGTCCATTTTCTGTTTGGCCTACCTCCCTGCTAGTTTTTTCTAAATGGGCAGTCTTCTCCAGACCGCTTTCTACAAGAGCTTTTTTAAGATTCAAGTAGTTAGCTGTATTCATTCTGTATTCATCTTGCAAACTTCTTTTATCTATGGTTTTGTGGCTATATAAATGTCCGTAGAATCAGGGTATTGGTTTGAAGATTTATCAGGTCATTAAAGAATGTGCAGTTTGTGCAGCATCCATGCACACAGTCCCTTATGATTGTAAAATCTCAGACTGATGATGTATGGTTCTGAATTGAACAGAATGTCTTGAATGTGACTGAATTTTTCCTTTGTAGGTACTACTCACGCATCACTCACCAGCAGGTTGGCGTGGAGTTAATCGATGGGCTAAAGACATGCATGACAGGTGAATTCATTTTTGCCACTGACTAAAGGGGTCATGGACCATTCTCCCCACAAAAAATCTATTTAATTTCCCCTCTCAAACCAGATTGTGCCTGTAGCTACTTTATTTGGTGTTCTGACTGAACGTTTAATACCCTATGCAAGTTTGCCCATAATAATAATTTTTTTTAAAACTTCATTTTTATATATAGGCTAAACATACGAATACAAATCTCTTTAATAATAGGTAATTTGTATTCGGCTGACCTAATTACAGGTATTTCTAGTATAAAAAAATGAATGAATGAATAAAATAATAAGATGACAAATAGAAAAAAAAATTTTAATAAGAAGAATTAAAGGTTGCAAGGAGACTGTTAGCAGGAAAGAAGGTCTGGGTTAGTTCAGGGTTTATTATGCCTTACTGAATATGTAGTAAGTTGTGCGAATGATTATAGTTGATAATTTAGTAATGATGTAGTTAGTATGTGCCTTGTCAATGGTTAGATCGCTACACATCTGAATGAACGAATCGCTATATTTTCCAAAGATTCCAAGGGAACCTATTGACAAGTTAACAAATTTAACGTGGCGGTATTTCGATGTTAGGTCATTCAGAAGGTAGCGATATTTGGTAAATTTTCTATCAGCGTTATCATAAAGGTTTGTCTTAAAGCCAACGCTCAATTCTAGAACATAGAGAGTATTAGAAGGAGTGGAGATGAGCATGTCAGGACGCAGGTCGTCAACAGTGACGAGAGAAGGGGAACGATATTGTGGGAGGTCAACATAGAAAGTACAGTGATTTAAACATTGAAGTGTTGAGGCCAAAAAGTTTAGTGCAGAGTCATGTATCCACGTGAAACGGCCCTTGCTGAAATAAGATCTACAACCTGCAACAACGCGGAGAAGAGACTCTGGCTGGAAGCAAAAGGAGCAGTCAGACGTTTGGGAGAGATTCCACAGCTTGAGATTTTTCCGAGTCGTAAGTGTGTTATTAAGGTACCTGACAGTGAAGTTAAAGATATTTTTGGGTAGTTTACTTTGGCCAGACGACCAGAGAGAATTTTCAATTTCACAGAGTGATTCAGGAGGAAAGTAATGAATGAGAAAGCCTTGAGAGGTTAAGTTCGATTTGAGTTTTTTGGTATGGTTATGACGCACTGCCTTTAAAACTTGCTTAGTGTTTTGGTATGTATCATATTGTATGTTCACACCGAAACCAGTACTTCTCCACAGGGATTTTATTGCATCGTTTGATGAAGATTTCAGGGCGGTACGTAGGAAAGTTTGACAGTAGGAATTTTACAGAAGGAAGAAGGAGATTCAAACCAAATTGGTTTCGAGGAAGACTAATAAAGCTGAGGGTGGCGCTAATTGGACGATGTAACCATTTTCTCACAAATCTTACCATAGCGTTGTCGAGACTCTCGATGACCCATGTCTCGGAAAGATTAGCAACAGTTAGATGCCAGGATAGCTTAGAAAGAACGTAGCCTTGATAGAGGAGAAGTCTGTTTTTGGGAAGGATGCGTAAGAAATCGATTAGTTTCATCATGACGAGAAGAGGTGATTCAAATTATAATAATAATAGTAATGATGGCTATTGTTTAAAGTGGATAGCCTGTACTAATCGAGCTACAGTTAAATATTTTACAACAGGGCCCACTATGAATTAGAATTGGGTGTTACTAATATACTTAAATTGCAATAAAAAAGAATTTTAAGAACCAGTATTTAGATTAGATGTAGGTTAAGTATAACCCATCATTTTTTCATACTTAATCCATGCCTGATATGGTGATGAGTTTGCCTCTTGCTTTCCTGAATCTTACAACTTTCCATCTTTCAAATCTAAGATCTGATAATAAACTGGATTTGATCTCTCTCTCCTCTTAACCTCTTGCTTTCTTCTTTCTTCTTTTGTTGGGGCTTTGTATTGGCCACCATGGCCCCCAACATAACTCACTAAAAAAAGTGGGCCTAGAACATTTTTTATGATGTAATATCAATTTCAACCACTCAGGACTGCATCAATGCCTCCCCTTTTCTCTTCTTGCCTGTTATTTCAGCTTTGTAAAGTCATCACAGTCCAGACTTTTTTTACTCCGCTAGCTGCCCTACGAAAATATCACGAAGTAAACGGAGTTTTGCCAGATAGAATAATTGTTTATCGTGATGGTGTTGGGGATGGACAAGTATGTTTTTTATGCTTATTCTTCCTTTGCTAAATGGACAAGGCTTGATTTTGAATCCAGAATATGAGGATGTCATACAAAGCATTTTCTCAGTTTATCAATATTTCTTGTTTCTATTGTTCTCATGTTTCTAGGTTGTTCTGCATGAATAATTTTGCTTTTACATCGCAATGTTATCTCCTTGCTGTCCTATCTACTTTTCCACATGATGGAAAGGCCTGGTTGTATTTCACAAGATTTTGTCAACTGCATTGCATGCCCCAAGTTTAGCCAATTTAATGATGACAATAAACAATAAAGACAATGTTGACACATTGTACAAGGTTGTTGTTAGTAGCTAAAAGTATGAATATTGGATGAGCGTGGGTCACGAACAACGCAAATGAACTGATACAAATGTCAATATGAAACAAGCGAAGTCAAGACAAATGACCAACTTAAGGTTATACGTAAAAGAAGAAAGAAAGAGTAGAGTCCAGGCTTCTTTACGACCCAGACCTCAGGATATGTCAATAATCATAATAATAAAGGCAATATTTACACAGGATGACCTCTTCAACACATGAAGTGCTGTTATCAACAAAGGCCCTGTATCTACAACTATGATATATTACAATAAAGTTTATAACAGAGAAATGTGATAATTAGGTACAACTGGTCAAAACATTTAAGGAGTAAGATGAAATGGGCTCTTTGTTTTACTGGAAATCTTGCACACATTCATACATGCATGCCTTTCATTTCCTAGCTTCACACAATTCATGCATATGAGATTCCACAGTTGCTGAAGTCCATGGAGAATATTAACGCTGGTTACTGGTATGTCTCATATTGTGTTGTCTTTTTTATTTTTTCACGCTTGTCACTTTGTTTAGGGTTACGGTTACGATTAGTGTGCACGTGACCATCAGATTATAGTTGACGTAGACGTAAGGTACCCAAACGCATGGTAATTTTTCACACAGTATCTTCTTTTTCTATTTACATTCATTATTTATTTGAAGCTTTCTGTAGATTTGAATGCCATTGCATGACTGGCTAGACCAAAATGCTCTGATAATGTATCTGAATAAAGGAAAAACTGAATCCCTTGTTGGAACGTCGCAGAGGATAGCCAAACAAGATGATACATGCAACGTCATGTATTGAGGCTACAATATATCGAATACCACCCACTACAAATGTCTCTGCATCAAAGTAGACAGCTCTTTAAGCCTTGATTCATACTTTGAGAAATGCTACAAACATGCATCAGGCAGATTGAAATTATTGGCAAAACTCGGGGGTTATCTTGATGTGACCTCTGCAAAGAGAATGTATCGCTTAATGGTTTTCCTACATTCACATACTGTGGAATTTTGCAGCTTAAGTTAACCACCCAATCTAACAGACTCGTTGTTGTACGATCGCTCCTTGAAGGCAACACAAGAAAATACGTCAGCTCAATCAGACATTCTAGCCATAATAAACACCAATAGCATTCAAGCATGTGAACTCGTCCGCAAGTGTACAGACAGACGCATCCAATAGTTGTCACAGGTACTTTGAAGTACAAAAACACGCAACAAAAGCAACAAATTTCGTAAAATTCCCTAAAATTAAGACTGAATATGCAAGTCATTTTACTACATGGGTGCTAAAGTTTATAACGATCTGCCTATTTACGTCAGAAAGACTGAATCTTTCAGCGACTTTGATAAGCTTCTCAAGATACGTTTTATTTGAACAGTTTTAAATTTTCATGTAATGTATTTTTATCGCAGTTGTAAGTAGCTCAATTAATATCAATGCAAGTTTTGGGAGTTTTTTTTAGTAGGTTTTTGCTATTTTCCTTTTTCCATTTAATTTAACCAGGATCCATTTGATAACAGCATTACGTGTTGAAGTGTCAATTCCTGTATAAAGATTTGTATTATTATTTTATTATCATTATTACATTCATACATCTATACATACATTCACACATGCACATATGCACCATCCAATGTGAAGTGATAATTACATGGATTTCTTGCAGCCCAAAGTTTGCATTCGTTGTTGTGAAAAAGAGAATAAATGCAAAGTTTTTCAAAGATACTGGACGCAACTTAGCCAATCCTCTGCCTGGCACAGTGATTGACACAGAGGTTACTAAACCACACTGGTAAGAAACTACTCGCTGCCAAGACCTTCTCTGGTTTTGATGATAACTTAGAGACAAGTTGCTAAAAGGAAAATTTAATCACAGGAACAAACTTTTATTCCCACTCATGTATGATAGATAGATAGATAAACGATTAACGGTCAACTCTTTATCACCGCCGTGACACCCGGAGTTAGTAGTTCAACCCTTCCACCCATAGTCTCCAACAGTCTTGATCTTCTGCAACGCTTTGGATGTCCTTTCTGCTATGATTGGTGTTCCCCACCACATTCACGTTTCTTCTTACGATGGTGGTCAGATCATCAGGTGGGAATCGCTCATTTTTATTGACAGTGCCGCTTCTGAAGGTGTGACCCAGTAAAATCGCTTGTCGTGCAGCTATACGTTTCAAAGACCACTGGATATCAACACCATGGTGTCAGAAATTATTGTTGACAATGATATATGATGTGTCATTATGCGCAGGAATCCCTAACATGGACTTGGTCTTCTTAAAATGGAGTTGTCTAATTTATGTTGTAGCACAACCTCTGAATATGCTGCATCATGGAGGCCATATCAGTGTAGAAAAGACTGTTGACATAAAAATTCTCATTTTCGTTTGTATTTTGACTTTAACTGTAGGTTTAAATAAATGATTGTATAGGGATGCGTTGGTGACATCTGCAATGCTTACTCGTTGATTCAGAGCAGTTTTTTGTCACCAATATTGATACTCAGATGTTGGAAACTATTGTGGGATCCTCTTTCTAACGCACAGATTTCGGTTTTTTTCCATTTATTTTTTTTCCTTTGGTCTTAGCAAGTTTGATCGCCGTGTTTGCTTCCTCTATTGAATCGGTAACAATCACCGTATCGCATATTCCAGGTTTGGGTGGTCATTGCAAATCTCTAGTTACGAGGGTAAATATGTTAGGCAACAGAATGCAACCTTGTTTTGTGCAATCAGGGGGAAAAATCTCCTTCCCGTCTATGATTTGCACGGCTCCATTTGCCGTATCTAAGATGCGGAGTACCATTTCCTCTGAGATTTTGGCTTCTCGAAGGGCACAGAGAATGGCACCTGGTTTGGCTCTATCAAGCGCTTAAAAAATTGATAAAAACAAAGTATTCTATGGAAATCTTGAGGCAAAGTAGAAAGAAGTCAAGCAATATGCATATATATAGATATGATTCTAGAAGCCGTATTTTTCACATTGCATTGCAACCTGTGAGTTCTTATAGTCTCCATATGAAGCTCACTTTTTGTGTCCACATCGCTAATTTATCATGCCTTATTAATGAGTTGCAACTTTTTCCAAGGTACGATTTCTTCTTGGTGTCACAATCTGTCAGACAAGGAACTGTGAGCCCAACACATTACAACATCATACACGACACATCTGGCTTAAGGCCGGATCACATTCAGAGGCTGACTTACAAATTGACCCACTTGTATTATAACTGGCAGGTATGCTCATCATAGATTCTTTTTTGCATAGGTTCTGCCAGAATTTAAAATGCTTTAACATAAAATCATGCTACAAGAATTCTATCCAAGGAACACAAACATACATTGCAATCATGGAACCATCATGCGTGAGAGATACCAAAATGGATGCAAATATAGAATAATGATAGTAATATCATATGTACAGGTTGAACTTGTTCAGCAAATGCTGTTATCAATCAAGGACCTGTCTAAACCATACTGAATTATACATACCTTGCTAAGAGGAAAAAAGATATATAAGAATGAAAAAATGAAAAGAAATTAAAAAAATGATAAAAAAGTTTGGCTAAAGTTAAAGTTAAAAAGTCAAAATCAACGTCTCTGCAAAGGGTTTGAAATCTTAAGATCGAGGCTTCTGCAAGTGCAAAGACGACAGGAACTTATGCGATGAGCCCTAATTTTCGAGTGAACCATAAATAGACCAACAAAGAGCTTGTTGACCAGTGACTTTCAACCAAGATAGATCGATAAATAAAACAAATGCTGTTCAACCCTTTACTCGTGCCGTAACATCTGCTTTCTGCTATACTTGATGTTGCCCATAGCATTTAGGTTTCTCTTTACGATGGTGGTCAGATTGTCCAAAGGTCTTCCTTCAACCAAGGGATTGCAGGAAATGGTTCCTTACAATAGAGATGCGATGATGCTGCTAGTAAATTATTTTGCAAGGGGACAGTCAACTTTTGTTGGGTTCAATATGTGATGTGAGGACCTTGAAGGGAGTCAAGAAATTGGGTCCTTCCCGGTAGAGATACAATTAACAGAGGGCTTAGTATATTCAGTTGTTTTCAGAGGTAATAGGTAGTATTGCCAGAAAAAAGACAAATCTTTATACTAGATTGAACACTTCAACTTTAGATTAGCTGTTATCAATCTGTGTCCAGCGCTTGTGCCCTCAGAGTTACTTCTGAGTACTCATTTACCTACCTCTGAAGGATCGAAAGCTGAGTTGACCATTGGCTTGTGGTTCATAATGCCGACGACTGGATTCAAACCCCCTTGGAGACCTCACAAGATTTGAAGCACTGCGTCTTAATCACTCGGCCACACCACCACATAAGACAATTGTACCACCATAGAAGATAATTGTTTTTTTAATGAGCTGATCCGGTCCCATATGTGAAGCAAGGACATATCCTTGACACCTAGATAGGTACCATCCATTTACTGTGAATTAGAGTGACCAGGTCCTTTTGTTACTGCAATTTACCCTTAGCTTTTTCACTATTGTTGCCAATGATTATGTGTGAGGCTCATTTTGCAAAGTGGTAGTTGTGGTATTCCTAATCCTGCCATTATCTTTGGTGTGTAATTTTTTCTTTGATTCCTGCAGTGTTATCATGTGGTTTTGGCAAATGAGGAGCTTTCCTAGGCCTTTATTTGCATGATATTACTCTGTGAACTATTATTGATATTATATTCAGCCAATTTTATATCTCGGATATGGCTTTTACTGCATCTTTGTATAGTTTTAGCTATCTACCTAACATGTCTCTCAGAAACTATGGTCACCTTAAGATTCCCACATGAGAAATAACAGAGAGTTAGCAATATTCCTTAATCTGAGTTAAAGTATACTTACTGTTAAAGTATACTTGCAGTGTTGGTACAGGGTCTGTTAGCAAGTGATCTATCCTTACACCTGTTTTTGCTTTCTAGGGAACGATCCGAGTTCCTGCTCCCTGTCAGTATGCCCATAAATTGGCCTTCTTGGTTGGGCAGTCGGTGCACGCTGAGCCGGATATTGCTTTGGCGGATCGCCTTTACTACCTGTAATTTACATACGGAGATAGGGACTTTGATGTTCTTTCGTGAACCTATTTGTAATTGATGTTCTACGAAGCTGGTAGTAGAGTCGGCTTCATGATCGTTCTTCTCACAGTTTATAGGAGGTATTTTTTAAAGCATTTGTGTTTGATAAACTTGTATTAACACCTACCTATCCATAACAGAGACATACTAACTTTTTACTCTTCATATCTGCTGTGAACTTTGGTAAGCATAGGTTAATGACCCATTCTTAGGAGTATTGTGTGATGAAAGTGACGAGGGAGTGTCTCTGACAATGAATTCACCATTGATACAGGAAGCCATAAGCTCAGTAGCTCTGCTAGTAATGATATTGTGGTATGACATCTGTAGCACTGTCATACAGACTTGTTGAATATCCTAATCACAAGGAGACAATATGCTAAGCAACATGGCAACATCTGATTAGAATGTACCTTATGAAAACATATTTTTCTTGGTGCCACATAACCCAGTCAATGATGAGGTCAATACATCACAAGCTTCATCATTTTTTTACAGGAACTGTTCCATTATGTGCCAATCTAGATGTTTTATTTTGGGCTCACATGCTATAATATGTTATGAGATGGTAACCTGATATAATGCATAGTAAAACTTATTTTTATATTGCTTCTTTAAAGCCTGCAACCTCATAGTATGAAGATTTTTATTAGCAGTTTTAGTCAAGTCCTAACAGAATTGATAAACTTCTTAATACGTTCTTGGTAGTTTCTATTTTAATACTCACGTTCTGTTGCAACTCAAGTTGCTTTCATATTTGTAATTCATGTTTTCAGCTGTTGCATGTAACTTTATGCTGAGCATCAGAGTTGTATATTGATATGAAGTTGCCTCTTTTGTTAGTTTCTGAAATCGTACTTGTATTGTTTCCCTAGCAAAATTTTTGACTTCCAGTCACTGGATGCTGGAAAGTAAATGGCACCTAGACTTTGTGTTGTGCGTGCATAAAGTTTGTCCATTGTTTGGTGTCCACACGGGAGTTGTGTATTGTGTCAGACGGTTTTTGTAATTAGGACTTGTTGTTTTGTGCTGTCTTCTGTGTACGGAGAGTTGGTGTTTGGTGACCACTTGCGAGTTTGGCGCTGTGTTAGACAGAGGACATAACGAGATTTTGGTGTGTATGGGGGCAGTTGTTTTTGTAAGTTAGAAGATAGGAGAACAGTTATAAATCTTTGTTTCATCCACTACTACACTGAGTTGTAGACAAACTATTTAATCTCCCTCACATTTAAAATTGACACAGAACCAACCATTGAGATGCAGGTTGAAGGCGGACTTTAGTAAGAGGGAATTTTCACGATGCTCTGGTCAATGCAATTTAAACTTCAGTTTTGGTTGTTTGCCTATCTGCTCAACAATGCATGCCAACACAGAGTCCACCAAAGCCAAGCTAGCCGGATATTGGCCCTACCTACCTATGTTTTTAATCAAATTTCAACATAAAGCTTTTTTTGGGAAATGGATTCCTAATACCACATTGGCAAGGTCGTAAGTTACCCATAATTTTTTCATACTGGTTTTTCAAACTTAGTGCCCCTCTTTATGGGGGCAGCTCATCTAAGATCATGGTCCTTATTCTAAGGAAGTCGGGATAGCAGTGCATATATCCAAAAGTTTTTCAGATCCTTTGCTCAACAGTCATACTGATCCAAGCAGAGAAAGCGTTGCAATAAATAAAAATTTTTCATAGTTCCAGTTGATCAAAGGCTAATATCAGACAAACAGCAGCATATTACAGTAATTGCAAAAGGGTGGAGGCTTTAGCCCTTGGCCCCTTTTGGCACTTCCCCTGAAAGTGTACCAAAGAATGCAGTAATGGTGACAGCAAATGAAACCAAAGCAATTTCCTACATATTTCAAAAATTATCTCAAAGTCAGGTTATTGTACACATGCATATTTTAAGGAATAAAATTTGCACTAATCTACACGACTTTGTACTAATTAAAAATATTTACATTTTATAGGGTAAGACACTAGCAATACTGAAGAGAAAGAATTTGTCCGCTTGATGTCAATGTTCTTTCAAAGAATGGAGGATTTAGGTATTGAACTCAAACTTTGACTAGACTGACCAACTAGCCTTAAAATATCAAGGAAATTTAAAAAGCAGATGAAATGCTCCCAGAGGTATCTTGTTCCAAGTCTTCCTGTAGTCAACTGGTCCTCTGTCATTTTAGATTACTGTCTTGAGCTTTTATCAACTTCCAACAAACATTCCCTCACTAGAGTGCGAGCGTGCATAATTCCTGCATGAAAGAAAGTTTATAGTTTACAAAGTTTTACTTTACCAGCAAGGTGTCAAGAAAAATAATGTAACGTACAATTCACTTTTGCATACGCTTTCGGTTCAGGAAAGATGATACAAACAAATGAAGTAGTTGTGAATTCCTGAGAGTCTATAGGAAGAGTTGAAAAACAAAACGCTCATAATTTTTGTTAAAAAGCAAACACATTCCAATGATTGACACCCTTTGTCCCTCTTCAATCATCATTGGGAACGTTGGTGCATTTTAGTCCTGGGGCAAAACAAGATATGAACGTTTCATTCATTTTTTGTGCTGGGTTTCATACTTTGATTATTTTGTACTGGTTGCTCACAATTTTGATAGCAATGCAAAGTAAAACGTGATTTTACCTTTTTTTAAGCGTTCCTGGGCCATTTTACTGCCTGCATATGTTGGCTTAATCTCTCTCCCCAGATCCTCAATTACGTTCAACAGCTCACCATATTTTGATTGGTAGGTCTGCGAGACTGAGCGACCTGGAAAACCAGAATACTGCTTAAAAAAAGATTGCAAAAAATAGGAATAAAAAAATTATGCTTGTAATATACCAGAGTTTGAATCAGAGCTGAACATTAGAAAATTTAGACGCATCCCTTTCAACTGAAATTGACAACTGCAAGTCAAACACCTGATAAGCTGCTGCCATTGGAACTTCATGGGTGGGGTAATTTTCCCACGAAATAAATTTAACAATCGTCAAATAATGTTCTTGAAATTTTGAAAGATTGAAAACTTCCCATCATTAGACCTTGTTCTTCTCATGTCTATCATCACCTGATCACAATTACACCAGGGCATAAGATAAAAATTATCACAACATCACAACTCAAATCTGTTCCTTTACAATAAAAACAACAGCATTCGATTAGCATAGTGGCAATTTTTGGGTGCTTCAAATATCATATCAAGATATCTTAATTCTTACTTGGTATTGAGGCAGGGACAGTCTTCTGTATGACTGCTGTTGACTGACCAACTTTACTTCCAGGAACAACTGGCCTATGTTGTATACCTGTGGATGAAATATCCCCGATGCTTGCTGAGTATGGGACATGAACAGCAACTGTTGGTGAGGATGGATAAAGTGGCACACTAGAAGACGGCTTTTGAACACTACTTGATGGACCTAAATCTGATGATTGATTAGAAGCCATTTGTATACAAGATTTTATTCCTGTGAAAAAAAAACGCTGGATAACATTCTTTGCTAAACATCGTCACACCATCGAGTGACATGCTTTGTGGACACTCCTTTCAGTAAGTTGTTGCTGAAATGCCTTTGTGTTCAATACAAAGCTCCAACAAAAAAAGAAAAGTGAAAGGCTGAGAGGAAAGGGAGATCATGTCAAGTTTCTTCAATTTAGAATTGAAAGAAGGCAAGCTGTCTGACGTAGGAATGGAAGAAGAAGACAAGGAATTCCACAAATTGCAAGTCTTTGGAATGAATGATGTGTTTTTTTATAGTGGGTTATGTTGAGGAAAGGCCATGGTGGCCTATACAAAGCCCCAACAAAGGAAGAAAGAAGAAAGCGAGCAGCTAAGAGGATAGAGAGATAAGATCCAGTTTATTGACCTTAGATTTGAAAGATGGCAAGTTGTAGGACTCAGGAAAGCAAGAAGAAGGCAAGACGTTCCATAAGTTGCATGTTCTTGGGATGAATGATGATTTGTGAGATAGAGTTCATGGATTAGGCAGTAAAACTTGGAAAGGGTGTGAATGAGTTGAGCTTCTGGTGGTCCTGACACGCCTCAGAGGAACTGGAATAATATCCCTGATCTCCTGAGAACAATGTCCGTTAATATGTGTGAGTTAGAGTTCGAGGATTAGGTACGTGGGTTACGTGCTAAAAAGAATTAGTCTATCAACCAACTAGATCGAAGGTTCTTCGATCATGATAATATAGAAAATCTCATTGACTTGAATTCTGTTTAAACTATCTCTTATGATATAAAGGAAGAATGGATTTGTCGTAGGTAAAAGAAGTCATTTGAGGGCTCAAGATAGATAACTAATGATCTAATCCCTAAAAAATACTTGAGCGAATAAAATGAATCGGGTGTCAAATCGAAATGTTTGCTAATCAAGCAAACAGTGGATTCAAATATGCTCAAACGTTAAAGTTAACGAAAATGCTTACCAGCTACTGTGTTCCTAACTAAAACAAAATGGTTATTAAGTGAAATCGAGGCAATAAATCCGCAAGGGAGGCTATAATAAAATGTCACCAGCAATGTTATTTGCGGCATACTGAGAAATGTTATTCTTTACATGCCCTCACAGCATTAGTCTGGGAAGTGAGAAGAAAATAAAGAACAATGCATTTTGATCAAGTAATAACATATTTTTGATGGTATTACATAGAGCTTATCATCATCGTGAGGGCATTTTTGCAAGAGCTTTGGTGAGGTGTGCAAGCCTACGTAGGTTTCCTGGCAGCCTGATATAGGCTTACGACCAAGCATGGATGTTTCGAAGTTCATAGCTGTAATCATTGGGATAATCCTATGTGCTGGTGTAGTAAGGTAGCGTATGATTTGATACATGTAGATTTTTGGTGTGAATAAAACTGAGTGGGTCAATCTTTGACCTAGTAGGCTTCTAGGTTTGCTAAATGGTACTTGTGAGCCTAGCGCCCGAACGTGGAGTGCACTCCCCTCACGAAAGAATTGCATAGCCTTAAACAAAATAGCTGACAAAAAGAAGAGTTTTTGTTAGGCCGTCCGCCATTTATGTTTTTATTCGAGCCCTGTCAGTCTTCAAGTAGTGTTTTTGGCGGGAAAAAACTCTTCAAAGCTCTGGCGTGATTTCTCTAGGAAATAAGACTTTTTGTGTTTCTGTTCTTTTTCGGTACTAGAATCCAATTTAAACAGTTTTACCCAAATCACAAGAATCATTGCATGAAGAATGACTGACAGTCAGAACATTACGAGAAAACGGCTTTTCTGATCCCAAATTGGAACAATTGATGGACGTCATCATTCCACTGTGTTAGGAGTTTGGAAATATGTTGGAAAAGCTGACTAACTGAAGGCACAACGAAGAGTTGGACGTCTAAAAAATGTATAAAAAAATGTTGAGATATGTTTGTATAGTTGCAAAAAGGTTGAAGCTGAGGCATTTGAATTCAATCACACAAGACGTAGGGGTAACCTACAGCAGTGAAACTTCGTTTGCACAACTAGTAAGTAGTATTCTACATAGATATTCGTTAAAATGCATTAAAGGAAGTGGCAGCCTTTCATAAAAAGTAAGTGCATCTTTTGAGGTGGAGTAAGGCAGTGACAGAGTGGGAGGTAGACGAGTCGGGAAAGGAATCTTCTTCTAGACTAAGGCATCATTAAGACGTGTGGTTTTGTTTTGAATAAATGCATGAATTAGGTCGTAACTCACCAGAAGTATCGCAGACCAAAAAGTTCGTCAAAAAAAGGTCTAGTTCTTTCACAACGAGACAGAGATGGTTCGGTTGGACACACAAGTGATGTCTGCAAACATTAGTTTTTCCGAGTCCTTCGCCATCTGCACTTTCCAGAGGAAAAGCTTGAAAAAGTATCACCATTACAAGATCCAGCCTCCAAACTTTTTCGGCTTGTCGTAAGCAATCAATTCTCCACATTTTCCCCTTCGGGTCAGGGTTGGATATGACGCAGCGGTTGCATCCCTTGCCTGTGACAGCATTCACGAAGTCCTCTCTGTATTCGGGTCTTATATCCTTTCTTAGCTTGGCAAGCAGCCAAGATTAAGAGGTGTGGTGCTACATAAAATACGAGCTCAATCCTCATGGATGTTCAATAAGCTAGGATAATGCTGCCACATTAATTTTTTAGAACTGGTAGTGTATTCCTCAGATGTACAAAAGCAAACTTAGTGAATAATGCCAAGGCTGGCTAAGGCCATTGATAAAATATTTGGTTTTGCAACAAAATTTTGAATTGAAATAGAAAATTCATAGTTTTTGACTTCTGCATATGAATTGTTTTAAAAAAAACTATAGTTAGTCTGTTGATTGGATGTTGTTTCTCTGTCTGAAAATGGGACTAAAGTCTAATAGACTGCTTTGCAGTTTGCATATGGATAGCATATACCAGAGTTCCGCCATGTTTGTTATTTTAACCTTTGCAATACTTTAGTGAGGGGAGTGTAATGATTCCTGTTGCTGCAAAAGGGTCTTAAAAAAGATGCCTCTTGGATTATTATCACAAGAGCCGACAAAGCTAGTTAAAACTTAACTTGAAATGTACTATTGGAAAGCTACATGAATTTTGCCAAAGCTTTAAATGTTTAATAAAGATTGGCATTATCTGAAGATGCAAGCACTTGCATACCATGATTAATTTTCTTTGTCGCAGATAGTGAGTTGGAATCTTTAATTTCTGTTGGAAGTAGCGATATTATTAAGTGCCTTGCTAATTGATATAGGTATTCGGTTCAATTATGGAGTGTAGCCATTCGGCTTGAGCTGATTTACAAGGGGCCCTCTCTTGGAGAATTTGAATCACAATATGGAATTACTAAAGAAAATGTAATAGCAATATAGGAAACGAAGAAAGAAATAAACTACAGTGTTAAACTACTAAGGAAAAAGGTGACCTTTGCATTGGATGTCCTATATTCTATATTCAATAGAAATGGGCACAATCTGAAAATGTAAGTATTTCACTTACCAGGGTGTACTTTTAGATCTTCATGTTATAGTATTTATAATTTTCTGACTGCTGCATGAAGAAGTGTGTGTGTTTGTAATTAGATAGAGCGGCTTTCTGCAAGTTAGAATGGGTATTTTACCATTAATTCCTCTTGATGGTGGAGCATGAAGTCCAGCTTGCTGTCAAGTAGTTGCAACCAATGTTATTCACCTTTGATGATGGTGGTGAAAGCATAGAAATATTGTACAAAGATGTGTTCCTTGCAAATGTTAGATCTCAACCTTGAAGTTTTACAGCTTGTATTTCATTCTTGCCAAGAAGTAGCCCCTCATAGTTCCTTACGCATCTTAAAATAAATGTATGCGATCTGATTTCTGATCGTTAATTCTTGCTATTGATTTGTTTGGTCTATTCATTAAAGCTAAAAAGGAAAGGTGGGATCATAAATGGAGCCCATAGTTTGAGATACTTTGCTCAGTAAATAGTTATAGAAGATAATTCAAGCCATTTTATTTTTTTGCAGAATTGCATTGATTGTAATCTCAAAAAAATTGAAGAAGAACTATGGAATTGAGTTTGGTATTGGTTCATTTGGTTTCTTTGTTATAAAAGATGTGTGGATAAGAAAGAAAGATAATGTTGTCATTGTAAGTAAGCTTTCAATGTATAATCTATTTAAGAAATTAATGGTTTACTCATTCTTTGCTTTATCAGAAACCAAAGCAGCTGCTGCTATCAGTTAATGACATGCTTAGGTGTCAGGGTAATTCAGTGGCAAGATTCTTGTGCATTGATTCTATGGTCTGTGGTTCAAATCCACCCTCAGCTAGACTTTGACTTAGAGTGAGGAGAGTCACTAGCTCACTGTAATTCCAGGTGCAGGAACCATAAGGTGCGGTCACATTTAGAGGACGACCCTGACTGCTTGATATGCAAAAAGTTCTTGGTGTCCATTAAAAAAATAAGAACGGCCTGCTTGCAAATGTAATTACAGTAGTAGAAGATGAAAGAATGTAATATTATAGGAATTACATGATATGAAAGAATAAGATGCATAATGAATGAGCTAAGAGGCAATATAAAAGAATGTTAGAAAGGCTAGTCTTCTTCTTTCTTCCATTTTTGAGGCTTTGTAAGAGAGCAAAGGGGAGACAGTGGAATGCATTAACGAGATAGCTGGAATTAAGGTCTGGCAAAAGGATTTTATATTTGGTGAATGGCACAACGGCCATCAGGCTATGGGGGTGACCTGACGTGACCTGACACTAGGGTGAATGCACACTACCGTTGATAAGTAGAACATATATTGAGTAAGCTGATGGGTAAGGGTAGCAAGGAAAACTAAACTAGATATGAAACAAACTGAATGTGAGAAAATGAAAGATTTATGAATATCATATTTTGTCCTTTAAAACATGCACCTTTTTTGAACTTCCATTGGCTCTGTTTGTGGGTGCATCTTTTACATGATGAAGTTCATTTCCCATTGATTTTCCCATCGTAACATTAATTTGTGATTGCTTGTCCCTAAAGTCCTATATGCATCTATATAACTAGATAAGGATAGCTGGCTGGGACTGTCATTTATCTAGCTGTTGACTGCTTCCTTCACATTTAATTAGGGGTTTATGTCCTTGAAGCTCCTAATCTACTGACAGGTCCTTTGGAGGCTGCTGGTATTTCTTTTTTCAAATTATGATGATGATAACTGAAATAGTAATAGGGTGATTTTTTCAGAGGTAAAATTGCCTGTTGTCATGCAAGTGAAGCGATATTTTATTGGAATGCTTCATTTATTTTCAACACTGTTTATGTATATGCGCTGTTAATTTCAGCTTTTGCGTTATGATCTAACTTTGTCTTCTTGTGTCTTTCACAGAGAATAGATAGGATTGCATTAGTATCAAGGCTTCTCAACTGGGACTCCCCGTAAGTAGATGGCTATTATTTCAGTGTGGGACAGTCAGGCTTCATTAACTCAGCTTTATCTCAGACAGGACGTCATTTGAGAGCAGCTTTATTTTTAGAGTCTTCTTTGCATTTTAAAGATTTCCTGCCTGCTTCTGCAAGGTTTGCCATTGGTCAATGGCTCACCAAAACAGTTTCTCTGCTTTTCCTAGACTTGCGTCTTCATTTGTCAGCCCATGTTCTTTCAAACCCTTCTTCACCACTTTAATCAACTCCAACCTTGGCTCTCCTCTCCTTCTTACATCCTCCATCTCAACTGTGATCTCACCTCCTTTCACGCACAGGAAATATAGCTGAAATGCACTAACCAATGTGCCAACTACCTCTGCAGTTTTTATTTCAAAGGAGAGTAACATTTTAGTAAGTTTCAGCAATGAACTTTTAATGATATCCTGTGCTATGTCTTGTGGGACATCTGGATTTAAGGAATACAAGTCAAATTCAAACATACTTGGTCTTTTCAAGTATCTTAAAGGAGAGGATGTTGGGAGTGTGACAATCTGATTTTTTGCAGGAAGCTGTTCAACATAGTGATTGACAAGTTGGAAAGCACGATTGAAGAGGAAAATGAGCTTACACAAGAAGTGGTTGTATCCAGAAAGGCCACTGATTCGCCAAGTATGTGCATCAAGAAGTCTTTTTGTGATATCATGTTTGATTTTCAAAGCTTAGGATAAGTTTCCCTCTGATGTTTCATTGGTAGTTGAACTGCTGCGTGCCAACCTGGCTCAGTGTGGCTGGTAGGTAGATGGGTCTCTTTTCGTGATTTCTAATCAAGCATCAAAAAGTAGATTTGTGGAGGTGGAGAAGCTTTTCTGCATATTAAGCAGGGTTCTCAAGTCCTTCCTCTGATGTGATCACACCTTGTGATGCCTACACCTAGAACTGCAGAGAGGTAATGACTCTCCTCACTCAATGCAAAAGTTTAGCTAAGGGTTGATTCACTTCACCAATTATAGGATAAATGGACAAGAATCTTACCAATGAGCTGTCATGGGACCTCAATCTCCCTGTCTTTTCTTTGTACCCATCCTTCTCTTTTCAAATTTAGGCAATCATCTCTTGACCAGGAGAATTCTATGAGGGAAATAGGTCCATGGAGTAACCTCATTTGCTCTGAGCCAGTGTCTCACACTTCAGAAGATGATGACTGGGGAGACTGCCAGGTGGCAATGCCTTAAACGGCTTCTCATGATGGTGATTGATGATTATCGATAATTTGATGATGATAATGAAGATGTGCTTTCAATAAATTAGCAAAAATTGCATCCCTTTTTTCGTAGGTAAGTCTGCATCTCAACCCAGCATTGTTCTTCAATCAGCTTTGTACATAATCCAGGTAATGCTATTTCATGACACAAACATTTGATTTCCACCTTGTGCTCTATTCACATTTCTGTGTAGCATATGTTTCGTGGTGGTATAGTGGGTAATCTGCTGCCCTATCATACCGAAAACTCCGTCCCTTGAGATTGCAAATTCCAACCTAGTCTCTATGGACAAAACAAGCACAAATATTATTTCCACCAAAGAATCACTTAACTATGAAACTCATTGCAAATTTACTTGTAGTCTAAATTGAATTCAAAAGCTTTCCGTTATAATTATTGTCATTAATGTGGATTATCGTGGCCAGTTTTAAAGCCTGCTGATATTTTTTTATAGTACATTGGTATCATCATCCATGAAGTTCTTCTAAATGCTTCCAAGAGCGGCCTCAAGATTGCTTGCAAGTCAAAAGTATCTGTGAAAGCTGAATACAAATTAGCTGAGAATAGTCAAAGGTAATTTCATTGCTGCTCTCAAAATGAATAGTTTTTTGAATCATTTGGTTTGAAAGGTCCAATTTTTATGCCAGCCCGGGGGTTTACCAATATGATTGTTGAAACTTGTGGAGTATTTAGTCTTCGTCTTTTTTACCTGCACCTTGCACATTAAGAATTTGTCAGTTTTTCGTCCCCTCCTTCAATGAATAAAAGGTATGTGTGAGTAGCCTGTCTATTCAATTACATTTTTGCAGATATCTCCCTCAAAGTTATTACGCATTTTCTGCTCAAACTGAGCCATAATCCAACACAGAACTTCTATATTTATTTTGTCTTTTTCACATATCAAAGATGCATTATCGAACAAGAATTTATCCATGTTTGTACTCACAAATGCATTCTCTAGGATGTTAAGCCTTTCTATTCACGTTGATGACACGGTGATGAAGGTATCTGAAGGATCTAAACCTATACTGGACTGTTCGCTCATCTTGGTTGTCTGCACCAGCATTACGCCTACTCATGCTTCCAAGCTAACGGTATGCATTTCAAAGGTCTGATTTAGATGAATTCATTGACTTGTACACTGTTCCCAATGCCCCATTTTACAGTCAATTTTCCCGTGGGATTTCTGCTATTGTCCTTACCTCCCATAGACTACACCTTGGAGAAAGCTTTCCTATCGCTTCAAGCACAGTTCATGCTTCATTCAAAGGTGGTAGTCTTTCCTGAAGGTGGTAGCATATACTTATTTGACAGTGGGGTGCTTCTTCTTATCATGTTAATCCCATTTAGGTGATTAGGGGGTCACCGGTGCTAAGGTGCGGCTGAGCTGTCGTCTGCATCCGCAGCGTGTATAGTCTGGGATGAAAGTGCTGCTCCATTTACATCTAGATGTCCTTCCCCTAGCCTTCGCCATACATACAGCAATGGGACCGGCACCATACAGCCATCAGGGTTATACATTCACACTGGTTAAAAGCAGGACTCTAGTCTGCCATAGAAGTTATCAGTTGCCCCTTGTTGAAGGAATTTGAACGGCTTAGACTGCTATTGCGGAATTAGCAAAATATAGATTGCAGATTTAGAGTTGCAACCGGTTGTTCCTGCCCCCCCCCCCCCATCGGCCTTGTATCGCTCACGAGGCACCATCGCCAGCTCTAGTCGTATTAGGTGACTACATAAGAAAAAGAAGAACAAGAAGGTTTTGTATAACATGTAATTGTAAACCGTTAAATAGTTCATTTGGTAAGTAATTGTAATTAGTTGGCCTTAATTATCTTTAGTTAGATATCCCCTCCTTTTGCCAGCGATAAATAAGTCATTTATGTTATTATTTTCTATTATGGCCTATGTATGCACATCTACAAAACTGTTCATCTTAACGCAATTTTTGATTTTTCGAATTGAATATTTACAATTTGATAATCACGTCGTTTTTTAGGATGTGCATATTCGGTTGTCGAGACTCACCCTGACCTGCCGAGAAGGTATCGTATCGAGTTCTCATTTAGTCTGTTTTGTCTTACTTTCCGGCTTCTAAGTCTACTCTTAGCAATCTTAAAGCCATCTGCAAACCTGGATCAATTTAAAACTCGCATAAGGTGCTAGAAAGGAGAAGAATTTTGCTGTCATTCATTTAGGCCCTGTGTGGCTCAGATTGGATTCATCTAATAGTAGAGTCAAATAGAGCATAATGCTGAAAAATTTTGATGGAAAACAGATAATTTCATCAACATTTTTTCTTTTTTTTGTACTTAATTTAATGTGGGTTTTAATCTTGCGCTTCAAAATTAGCTTGTGAATGGATTGTATTTTGTATTTTACTATAACTACTTATCTGTATAATAGGCCGAAATTAGCTCTTATGATTAGCTTTCAGCCTACTGTAAATAGATCGATTATTACTATTATTAGTATTCCTATTAATAGGAGGTTTAAGAAAGTCATTATTATTCTGCGTCTTGCATACTGTAGTAGCATATTTTTGTTTCTATCATAAAAGCGGAAAACAGCATGCCAATTCTCCTGTTTATATTGGTTTACATATGTTTGCCTTTGGTTTTCCAGGAATGATGAAACGCGCGACTAAGCAGAGAAGAGGAAGGCAACCAGTGTCGGTTACAGAGTCAGCTGGTTCGTTGTAGCAAATTATCGTTTAACTTCGTTGTGCCATATCTCCGGGAGACCGCTCTTACACTTGGAGATAGGCTTCGGTGAAAGTTGAGGTTGCTCGTAGGATTTCCCTCCAATTGGTTGGAGTTCGATAATATTTGCATAAGTGCGATTAATGCACTGATGACGTATTTGTTAACCCTTGTCTTGCCTTCTTCTTGCTTCCCTAAATCTTACAACTTGGCATCTTTCAAATCTAAGATCAATGAAGTTGATCTGATCGCTCTATCCTCTTAGCTGCTCGCTTTCTTCTTTCTTCCTTTGATGGGGCTTGTATAGGCCACAATGGCCTTTCCTCAACATGACTAAAAAAAAAGGCAATTACTTAAACCAGCTTCTTCTTCTTCTGCGGCTTCATTCCCGTTTGTCGGAGTCGCCAGTACGGATAATCCTTCTCCATTCTTTCCTATCAAGGGCGTCTTCCTCCTTTCTCGTCATCACTCTCAGGTCATCGTCAATACAGTCTTGCCATCTTCTCTTTGGTCTTCCTCTTCTTCTTCTGCCCACTACCAGGTTTCTCATTCTTCTCCCTACGTGTGATTCCTCTCTTCTTATAATGTGGCCCAACCATCTTAATCTCGTTTCTCGCAACTTCTGCCCCAGTTCCACCACGTCCCTTCTACTTCTCACTTCCTCGTTTCTAATCCTGTCTTCTCTGGTTACTACTACTCAAAGCAGAGAATCACTTTTTATAGACGATCAGATGCCCCCCCCCCCTGCGAATAAAGAAATGGAGCAAGTTGCAAGCAATCGGAAGGGGGGCATTTACTCAATCTAATTTTTGATTTTAGGCCACCGTCGCATTGAAGTCAAACCGCATTATCTGATATGTGATTTCAGACCAGTTTAGAATTGAAGTCAATGAATGATAACGATAAGCAAACCTTTTTAGAATTTCGCTTTCAGCAATGCTACCAAACGTTATCTGTTAGGATATTCAATGGACTCACACATACTCTAGCTGACTTTCTCGGTTCTCTTGACAAGTTGTACTTTAGTAATTGCGTCGAGCAGTGTCTGATCCGGCTCAGCTATAAGCTGGACATTGGATTTGATGTCGCTTCTATTCGAAAAGATGCAATTGTTGTCTGGTATTTTTGCATCTTTCACCTGAAAGTACGAAAAGCACGAACAATATTAGAATGAAATTAACACATCAAATTCTCAATTTCTTTAGACGTGAGGATAGTTAAGTAATGAGACACTTCTTCCTTGGCCCTTCGGTCAGTGGTTCAAACCCGTGCTTGAGCTAAACTTTCGCTTCGAGTGAGGAGAGTTGCTAACTCTGTAATGTCAGGCGCTGGAATCGCGAGGTGTGGTGACATCTCGATGAAGGACCGCGAGACTGCTCAATCACCATAGTTTTACAGTGTCACCATATCTACCTTATGATTCGTGAATCCTAGGAATACCGATATCACGTCAAGTGATGAGAAGGGGCCTGGGCGCTACAAAATATGCATAGCTCCTTATTGTCACAAAGTCTGACTTATAGCTAGTTCATCATTGGAGAAATGGCATGGGGTGAATGTACTTTATGACAGCCGCCCATGGAATTACTCGATAAGCCCCCTTCTCAGTGTCCTAAAATCTACCTTCCAACGCCAGGAAAGATAGTAGGAGAACGTATATTTGTCATTATGCACTTTCTTTGTTTTGAGGTTTTCATATTCCTCTGATGTTGGTTTTTAGGTGCCACTGAAACTACAGAAAGCTCCATGGAACAAGGATTGGTGCAGAAACTGCAACTGTTGCCAAAGGTTATACAGATCTACTCCGATGAAATGATTATGTTGAAGCACTTAAATGTGCATTAAAAAAGATGATTTTCCTAGGAACTCGCCTCACTTGCAATTCAACTGCTCTTGAAAGCCGCACACAAAGCTCGTGACTTTGAAATTTTCTGGGTTGATTCGCATAAATAGAAGGCAAGCCCTGGTCTCCGTTCAAACTGCTAATGTCTTCCAAGAAAAGAATGCATCATTCTAAGGCCGAGATTCAAGAAGCAACGAAGGGGAAGTTTTATAGGAAAGTGAAGAAAAGGAAGGGGTGTTATTCCTGCTCCTCTGAGGCGTGTCAGAAACACCAAACGCTCGACTCACTCACTCCATTTCCTTTCCAAGTTTCACTGCCAACTTCACCAACTCTTTCCCATCAATCTTCATTCATCCCAAGAACGTGCAATTTAGGGAACGTCTTGCTTTCTTCTTCCTTTCCTGAATCCTACAACCTGCCATCTTTCAAATCCAAGATCAATAAACTTGATCTGATCTCACTCTCCCCTTAGCCTTTCACTTCTTCTTCATAAAACGGTTGATTGGAAGACGTTATTAGATTATGATCCCATTTGTTTTGTAGATTGCTGTTGTCAGCCTAGAAGACTGCAAACTCGTTTATGTCAGCTCTAAAGGAAGGTAAGGTTGGCCCTTTGCCCATTTTTCCCTGAGGAGTTTTCAAAAACTCTTTAATGATATAGCCTAACGTGAAATCAGACGGTGCCGTGGTGTAATGGTTAAGCGTGCGGACTCACAACACAGAGGCTTAGAGTTGGAATCCTTCACAATGAAGCACCACTGATGAGGCAGACAATGGGAAATCACCTCATTAAGTCCACTTCCCTAGAAGAACTCAGAGCCCTGTCTCTAGTTTCTGCTACGTTCGAAATCGAGTGTCCAACGCACCAGTCAAGTCACACCCTGAGTTTCAGGGCCGTTGGACACTTTGACGTAGCACAATATTCGTCGCTTCCATGCCATCTTCCCTGTCCTGATACACGCAGAGGTCCTGACGATGCACTTGTATCACAGACATCCAATGAAGGAACTTTCCCTTTGAGCTTTGTCTCTATTTCTTTGAAAGATGGATAGCACAGGATTATGTCCATAGGAGGACGAGTAGAACTCAGCGGCTATAAGCTTTAGTCTCGGTCAGTCGTTGTTTTTTCTCCCAAGTATTTCATTCGTTTTATGTGAGCGAGACTCCTACCGACCCCTTCTCTTCTTTCTACCAGCCTTCCCCTATCGAGCCATCCCTTGATCTCCTCCTTCCAATGAGTTCGTTTATGAAAAAAATTCCCTTTAAGCACATTTTGATTTTGATTGGCAGAGAACTTGCATTGCGCTGGCATTGTGATGTTTCATGGAAATGCTCTTCTCAAGATGCCGGTCCTGATGTGCAGTGTTTGGCATACAATCTGTCGGTTGACTTAACTGGTAACTTTTCTCCTTTATCTACACTGTCATCAGCCTTGAAGTAAAACTTAAAAACTTTTCCCTACTTTCAGTCACTCTTTTGTAGGCTGCTTTGTTCGTTGTTTCAATTCCCTTCATTTCTATCATTCATTAATTCACTCATCTATAAATCCACTCATCTATATCTTATCAGCCCATTAGTCCATTCTCGTTCTTTCTTTCGTTCATTCGTTCTTTAATTTGTTAGTTGGCTCCTTCCTTTGCTCGTTCATTTTTGGGTGTGTTCGTTTCTCTTTTCGCTCGTTTGTATGGTCGTTCGTTTGTCCTTTCGTTTGTCCCTTCGTTCATCCTTTCGTTTGTCCCTTCGTTCGTTTTTTCGTTCGTTCCTTTGTTTGTCCTTTCGTTCGTCCTTTCGTTTGTCCTTTCGTTTGTCCTTTCGTTTGTCCTTTCGTTTGTCCCTTCGTTCTTTCGTTCGTCCCTTCGTTCGTTCTTTCATTCGTCCGTTCGTTCGTTGATCTCCTTTCATTGTTATTTCCCTTCTCCGTTGTCTTATTATTCTGTTCCTTTTTCGATCGTTTTTTTGTTTTCACACTTTTCTGTTTTGCTTGAAATTTTTATCTTGTTTCTTGTTTACTGTTCGAAGGTTGGATGACAATTATGTTTCATTACAACCTGTTATTATCTTGTATTGCATTCTTGCATTCTGACATTTTGCATTTCACTGCTACTTATAGCTTTGTCAGCCAGAATAAAACCACTTCTCTTTACAGGACTTGCGTTGAGCTCATCTTGTAACAAGATTCTTCTGAACAAGCAAATTGAATGCGCTGTAAAAGTATGTCTAAGATATGAGATCAACAAACTTGATCTGGTCTCCCTCTCCTCTTAGCCTTTCGCTTTTTTTTTCGTTCTTCTATTATTTGGGCTCTGTATAGGTCGCCATGGTCTTTCCTCAACTTTATTTACTAAAAAAATGTGCAACATTATGAAGCCACTTTATTAATGCAATGTGTAAATCCTCTGTTTATCTAGTAACCCTGTTATTTTCACATGAAAAGATTCATTATATTCTATGATAATCTTACTTTAAGTTTATACTTCCAATGTGCCAACACGTGAATTGATCTGACCAAGCTTCGCCTTTTTTATCTAGTTTGCTCCAAGTACTCGCACTGGTTCTGTTCAGCTGAACTTCGATACACTTCATTCAAGTATTATACAAGAGGAGTTAGAATACTGGCTAGAGGAGAGCAGGAACTATTTGCCTTTGCCCGAGAATGATTCATTGCAGCTGCTGCAAGAAACGAAGTAAGTTTTTTATTTCACTATGTGTGGGTGTGGTCACACGCGTAACACTGTCGCAACAGAACCCATGAAAGAAGTAATCGGAGAATACGAACCCTCGATTGGGAGTGCGAAGAGACGGAAATTGCAATGGTTTGGACACGTCAGTGGAAGACCAGGGACACTGATGCACGCTGTCATAGCAGGCGTGGTCGGTGGTCGGGGAAGAAGAGGTTGTCCGAGACGACAGTGGATAGATGATGTGAAGAGTGGACAGGGATGTCGGTGGTGCTCTGCGCTAGAGTGGCTGTCGACCGGCGTGATGGCGGAGGAGGGTGAAGTCCGCGGTGTGCCCCAACGGCCGAGAAGCTGCGGGAGTAACGTGACGTACGATGGATGTGTTCATTACCTATTTTTGGGTTGAATTCACCTAGGAACGTTCCAATTAAGTCCCACATCAACACGTGGATTATCCAGCTGCCAAGTAGGGCCGAATAATTATTTTGATTCCAGCACCTATGACGTCAGTGTTCTGCGGCTTAGCAACCAAAGTGTACGAACTCATAATGCAGAGATTTGGTAAGGTTGAGATTCTTGATGGGACGAATGGCTTCGGACTTGACTTAGCTGTGACTTTCTGTTTTCCTAGGCCCAGTACTAGTTCTAACAAGGTCGCGGTGATGCCTCTTGACAATTGGTCCGTGAGGCTGATGCTGCGGAATTGCTCCTGTGACGTCAATGGCATTTCAAAAGAGACTGATCAATCCTACCCAATCTTAAATGCTTATCTTGGAGAATTCGAGATTGATGTTGTCGGGTTCAATCAAGGTATGTTTCATGCAAATAACCTGCTTTTTTCAATCTACTTTGACGCACGGGAAATTTTGAATAACTGGTGATGATATGATCTGCCCTCTCTTCTCCTCTCCTCTCCGTTACTCTCTCATTTAAGCAGATGCTTAAATGCATGCAATTTGAGTCCACCTTCGCCTTGCCTTTCACTTAGAGTGAGGAGAGTCGCTATCTCTCTGTAATTCCGGGTGTAGGAATCACGAGGTGTGGTCACATCGAGAGGAAAGACCTGGCCGCTGCTCGATCAACAAGAAGCTTCAAAATGTCTGAAAATCTTCCTTCAGGTGCTAGGTAGAAATAGCAAAGGAAATCAAAGTATGATATAATTTGATTGAAGCATTAAGCGCTAAAAGAGGCAGGGTACATAATTCTCTGGCTGAGTGTTTCACACAGAAGAAGGCGGGCTACAAACTTTGGCCACCAGGTGAGGCACGAGATACCCCAAAATGTCCCAGCGGGCTGGCGACGGCCGAGGGGCAGGCCTCCCTTCAATCTGGAGCAGGCGGTCGCAAGTGATTTGGGAGTAGGAAGAAATGAATTGGGGAGGTTGGCTGGAGATTGAGATAGTTGGCGGCGGGGAGTGGATGCTGCGCGCTTTGGGCGCTGAGCACACACATACATGTATGATTGAATTAATGCATTTTCTTGTAAATTTCCCCAGGGTTACTAGGAATTTCCATGGCCTCAATGATATCGTCTTGTAAAGCTATGTGTGTTGTACATCACTAGGTTTTAAAAGCATTTAAAAGATATACATATTTCTTTCGCGCTCAAATTGTTTTGTTTTAAATTGCAATTAAGTTATTGCAAGTTAGTATACATAATAGTTAAGTTAATTTCATATAGATTGTAATTAATGTCCTCAATGTCTACTTGTATCAAGGGAAATTATACCGCAGCGAAAGTCTTCTTTTCCTCTCAAGCCACATTTGCATCCTTATTAAGGCAAAAAATATGCTGTTTTTTCTTCATTTCTTTGTTTGTATTTCGCAATTGTTGGATAGAATGGGTCGTTGCAGCCACTGCAGTAGCATATTTCGCTGTCCATCTTCGCTCTCTTCGCTCTCTTCCATGAATCTGTCCCACCAAGGGTAAATTTTTAGCCCCGCTTTGGATCGCAACTTGTTGCTCCTTTATCATGCAGTTGCGTTATTATTTTTCTGGTGTTTTCTACTCATCACTTTTTAAGCTAATTCTTTGCTCAGAGCCACGATTTCTTTTATGTCTGATGAAGGAAAGCTGTTAAAATGTATTTGTAAATCAGCATTATGATTTCGTGATACTTCGTATTGATACTACTTGATTTTTCCAGATGAAACGCACTTCACATCTCTGAGGTATGTGCAATCAATTTTATAGCTTCACTAGCGGTACGATTTTTGCTTGTAAGTCTTGTTCTGCAAAGCGTCACTCCCATTGCATCTGAATGCCTAACATATTGGGGCTTTGCATAGGTCGCCATGGCCTTTCCTCAATACAATTTACTGAAAAAAAAACAGTTCTTCATACATAGTTCGTCTTTTAGCCTCCTGAAGTCTGACCAGTCCTATTGGGTGCTTTTCGGCATTTTCATTCATGCTTTCAGCCTAACATACGGAGGTAGATTTTAGTACACTTAGGAATCAACGACTAGCCCCCAACTGTGGTATTCACAATGCTTGCACAGCTGTGTTGCCCAAAGGCCAATGAAACGGGCGCCGCCCTTTTCACCAAGAATGGTGAGGGAAGGACTTTGGTTTCTTGACTTTCCACAGAGAGCTCGTCACGCGTATTTGGGGTGATCTGACCAATGCAATGAAACTTTTTTGGAGCCGATGTTGGGTGTTATGCTCAACTTCAGCAAGGTAATCTCCCTGGCCTAGCCGAAGCGATAAATAGCCAGGCTCATTCGCTGTTCCACTGATGCTGACTCGGCTGATGCTGACTCGTCTGATAATGACTCGGCTGATGCTGACTCGGCTGATGCTGACTCGGCTGATACTGACTCGGCTGATACTGACTCGGCTGATGCTGACTCGGCTGATGCTGACTCGGCTGATACTGACTCGGCTGACGCTGACTCGGCTGATGCTGACTCGGCTGATGCTGACTCGGCTGATGCTGACTCGGCTGATGCTGACTCGTCTGATGCTGACTCGGCTGACGCTGACTCGGCTGATGCTGACTCGGCTGATGCTGACTCGGCTGATGCTGACTCGTCTGATACTGACTCGGCTGATGCTGACTCGGCTGATGCTGACTCGGCTGATGCTGACTCAACTGACGCTGACTCGGCTGATACTGACTCGGCTGATGCTGACTCGGCTGATGCTGACTCGGCTGATGCTGACTCGGCTGATGCTGACTCGGCTGACGCTGACTCGGCTGATGCTGACTCGTCGGATACTGACTCGGCTGATGCTGACTCGGCTGATGCTGACTCGGCTGACGCTGACTCGGCTGATGCTGACTCGGCTGATACTGACTCGGCTGATGCTGACTCGGCTGATGCTGGCTCGGTTTACGCTGACTCGGCTGATGCTGACTCGGCTGATGCTGACTCGGCTGATGCTGACTCGGCTGATCCTGACTCGGCTGATGCTGACTCGGCTGATGCTGACTCGGCTGATGCTGACGTTGGTGTGCTTGAAGACTATTAAGGTTTCGTCCGTAGACTTTGATCGCACCCATCTGTTACAGGGCGAACTTGTTGGTGAGTGACTTTTACACGTACATAAACCAGCTCAAGTCTGACTGCACTGGCGAGTTATTGAGAGACGAATGTGCAGATAAACCAGCAGTCTTGCCTTCTTCTGAGAGACATGTCTGGGGCAGGCTGTTCGAATTGGGAAAGATCAGTGTCGAGGTAAGCATAATGTTAGTTCGCTTTGTGATATGGTCACACTCTTGAAAAAAGAAGCACTCTTGGACCTTCTTCATTGTCTCTCTTGCCTCTCCTGCCACGGGCCTGTTCCTACTGCTCCGATTTCTTTTCCGACTCCCTGTCCTGCTTAGATAGGATGGCTTGTCCCCGCCTCCCAGACCGCCTTTCACGCCAGTTACGAGGCGCCTTGAAAAGAAGTTCTGGTTGAAGCGAACTCATAATACTTTGAAATGCAATGGATGATATAGCTTGAGCTTTCCACGTCACCCATTCAGCATGGGGGAAGTTTTCACAGACAGCTGTCTTCCCTGTTGTTGATCTGATCTCTCTTTCCTCTTAGCCTTTCGCTTCTTTCTTTCTTCTTCCTTTGTTGAGGCATTGTATAGGCCACCATGGCCTTTCCCAAACATAACTCACTAAAAAAAAAACGCTCCACATTTATCCGAGTAAAGGATTGACAGTACGACATCAATGGCTAGTATTGTCCTCCCTTCAGGCTAGTTGTACTTATTATCAATACACAATAACTCGCTCAGAGACCTGAAAATCCAAGCACAAGACCCAGCCGAAAATGTCAGAAACATATTTTGAACCATGTGCCCAGAAATTCATACCGAATTCATAATTTCGATGTCTATCCCAAATGACATCGAACTCACCCCGGCGAAGTTCTCATTGGGGTGGGTATGTCCTTCAAAAACATTTTAATGATCTTTGTAGCTGACGAGGGAACTTTCATTCATGTAATGCAGGGGTGGGCAAAATACGGCCCGCCGAGTGCTTTTTGTGGCCCGCCAAGAACTTGTGTCAAGCTGACACAACTCTCCCGTTATTCTCCTTTTCTGATCACTTGATACCGTATAAACGCATTATAAACATGTAAAGCGTTACCATACTGAGGATGGATTACGTTTCAAAAGATTTAAGCAAGTATTTCATTTTTATTGCGTGCCTATCTAATTTTGAAAAAGCCTTGGCAACACACTGTGCTGCCCTTCAAAACTTGGAATTTGTGACTGCAGTTCTTGTGCTGAAAAGTTTGCCCACACCTGATCTAATGTAACCAACTTGTCTAAGATGACCCCAACCAAACTGAATTCTAACCAGTTTCCAATTTGCTTGTATGTATAAAAGCTGCTCATATTTTTGGCTAGCTTCTGATAAAATTTCTTACTTTGAAAGAACGGAAAATTGTATCCTTAAAGTTGAAATGGGTACAGCTGACATGGCTTTAATTATCTGACTATTCTAGATTAATTTCAAAGATTATATATATTTTTTCTTCGGACATTGATAACGATTCCGTAGTGTAGCGGTTATCACGTGCGCCTAACACGCGCAAGGTCCCCGGTTCGAGCCCGGGCGGAATCAGTTTTTTTCTCATCTCATAATTCTTTTGTTTCTTGTTATATGGAATTGCATCTTAGCCCACCAATTATTGTTTCTACTTTAATAACACAGAAGTGAATTGGTTTTCCTTAACGAGAATGGAATCTATCCATCTTTCGATGCTTATCTATCTCCAAGATCCGGGGCTGTAGAGCAGTGGGCTTTGGGGGGCTCAACCCCCTAGTCGTTTTTCAAAGATTTTTGGGGGAGCCTTATCCCCCTTAATTTGGCTTTTCTGGGCAATAGCCCTTTGTGTTATTCTTCATTTACTGGCTTTATCCTTTCATTTTTCCAATTATTTATTGTCCTAAAAGGGACACATGTTGCGTTGATAATTGCTTTCTGATTTATATGATTTGATTTGGTACATAGCAACCCCACCCCATTCGTAGGCCCCCTAGCTATTTCTAGCTCCGCATCACTGCCGTCAGCTGTATTTCAACAGATCGTACCAATCAAAGTTGCTTTGTTGATATTTTCACGTCTTCCTCGGCAGGTGTCATCCGATAAAGTGCTGTTCGACCGAACCGTGCCGTTAGTTCTCACTGCATCTGGCCAGGTCTCGTATGTGGCATCTGAATTGGCGATGCCGGTCGCATTAGCGGCTAAGGAATTGTACTGTATGGTGGAACGGCTTGGTGTCATAAGTCAACGCAAACTAGTACCGGTGCAGCAGCGAACTAGCTCATTACAATGCGAGGACAGTTCGGGTAAGGCCTTGTTTGTCCTTGTTTAAGGAAAAGGTTAGGGAATGAGTCGAAAAATGCCAGAAAGCTGTCTTGCTCGTCTTCCACCTTGATGGGTCTTCGTAAGGCCAGTGAATGTACAAAGCATTGCCACTATAAGTTACCTCCACTGAACATAAGCATGGCTAACTACTACTACGTCATGCTCAATTGATACTGCACAATGCTGTTGCAATGGTACGCCAGCTTCTCCTACCATTTCTCAGTTTCTTGCAATCACGTCGTATTTCCCCTTCCCAGTGGCCTTTTCCCTTCTTCCGGTATTCTTCATGAGCTCTTTTTTGTCCATGTCTTCAGGTGGCCGTCTCGCCGGGTGTCCTCATCACTTTTACTTGTTCTTTTCCATCATTTTACTCTATATTCTTTTCCTCTTTCTTTTGCTTCAGAAGCCGTTTCCTGCATTCCTTCACCCCCCCCCCTCCCCCCAATTCTTGAGACGGTGACCAAACCGTCTGAGAGATGCCCACAACCGGTTTAAATTTTCAGTTCAGTTCGGTTCATTTAATTTGGAATTCCACTACATACAAATTTCGTAAAGGCAATAAAGAGCACTAAGCATAAACTTCAGACTACAAATTACAAATACAAGTATAGCGACTAAGCATAACTACAGAAAAAAAATAGGAAATCTGTATGAAGAGGAATTCTTAAGGAGGACGAGGAGAGAGCACCCTCTTTTAGGAAAATTTGAATTGATGAATATAAATGTTTGGCAAAATAGTGTTAGTGACTATTCATAATCTGCTTTAATAGTTGATTTCAAAAAGGAAGGCTTTGAGTCTCTGACGAGATATATTGACAGATGGTAACCGTTTATATCTACATGAATGTCATTCCAGCGCTTTGATCCATGGTAATGTACAGATCTGAGGCCATGTTGATTGGTATTTTTCTTAGTTAAAAATATATCGTCCTTGCTAGCCTGTCGTGTATCAGGCTAGCACCCATTGATGTCGTTAGAAACTACAGGGTAAGGGATACTTGGAGCCCTGTGTCTTGTTTTGCGGCGTTCTATGTTGAGTGTGCTATCCAGTTTGTTTAAAATGTGTCAACGTGATTATCATTTCTGTTCCTTTTTGTCAACCAGGCACCTTGAAAGTTCACATAGATGTCGAAATGAGAGTTCGGAATTGTAATATGTTTCTGTTGGGGGATAGACCAGGTAACATCAAGCATCTTTTTTATCTTCTAACTAGCCTCAGAAGGTATGTTGGTTTTTAGGAAACTAAAAAGCTATGCTTATTGAACAGTGCCCTGGTACCTTCTCATGATATGACGCCATTTCAATATTGCTATGGTCCATGAATCATAAGCTACACTTTTAGGACACGTAGAAGCTATGCTCATCGAACAGTGTTCTGCTACTTTATCATGTTATGACACCATTTCAATATTCGTTTAAACTTTTTTGCAGATGGACTGAATTCACTTCTTCTAAGGCTGGACCATGTCGATATTTCAACCGGATCAAAAGATGAGCCTATGTTATGGGAGGTCAACGACTTGAGGCTTTCCCGAATGTGTGGCACGACTAAGGTGGGTAGCAATACAAGTCATGTTTACCTAAATATGGAGGCTGGTGCCTAACCGTAACAGTGACGTAACAGTGCTTTGAGCAGAAACATTTTGTTCGCTTGATTCAATCAAGCAACCCAAATAGGCCTAAAGTCATGATGAACCTTAATGGTTGATGGAACTGATTTTCAAACTTTTGCTTTTCTTCACACCTAGCATCTTACTATTTTCAGCTACGGCATGTGACTTGATTCAACTCAGCTGACTATTCTGCGAGATATGAAGCATTGCCGTCATTGATTGCTATTGTCTTTTGTTGAAGCAGTGTACTAATTTGAATTTTTCATTGGAAGGAGTATTTGATCTGGTGCCTTCAAAGACGTATTTGTTTTGAGAAAAGTCAAGACAATGATATTCCAAGGGATGTTTCTCCTCTCTAAATGCAGTTAGATATCAGACATATACTGTATGGTGTTGCTTTTGTGCAGGCAAATGTGTCATAAGTTGCTTTACGACTTTGCTCGAACTTTCTCTTTCATGATTTACTTTCAAATGTTACTGACCATTGCAAAGATCAATCGCATCAAAGTGTAAAATGTAAAATCTCTGATGGACGACCACGCCCTGGTGGATTTCACTTACTTGGAGATAGACGCCCAAAATCTGGCCGTTTAGTGACTAGATCTTGCGGCATTAGAGATTCAGTGTAGGGAAGCTAATTATGTGAACGTAACTGAGTTTTATTTACTGCATTTCAGAATGAACCGTACAAATGCCTTGGGCAGAATGTCGCGAAGCAATGGCTTGTGTACGTGCCATCAATTTCTACTTGTTTCTTCAGAAAAAAGCAGCCCAAGGTGAGTGAGTTTTATAGAACTGACTGATGAGTAAATGAATGATCACATGGACAGGTAAATGAATGGATGAATAAATGAATGAAACGTGAATGGACATAAGTAAATAATGAATCAATTCAGTAGCGGATTGATGATTTCAATGAATTGATGAAAAAATCAAGCGAAAAACCAATGATAGATAAGTAGATACATAGATTTGCAAAAGTTCCTTTGATATAGAAATATGAATAGATATATAAACATTTGTATGTATATATGTGTATTTATATATTTATGTACTTATAAATTCATGTATGTTTGTATACATACATATAGGTATTTAGGTAGTAATGAGTGCATAATCAGATTAATAGATCGAAAGCTGTTTAGTTGAATAAGTGAAAGAGTAAAGAAATTATTAAATGGATGAGAATTGAGAAAGTCAAAAGCAATTTATCAGTATTCAGCCTGTAACTCAATCAGTTCTTCATTCGATAGATACTTTAGAAACAGTCATTTACTTAATCAGTGCTTCAAACAGCGTGCCTCATGTTCGAGCGCCAATCAGTCAGTCGATCAATCAATCAGGCTCTCCATTTTCATTTGCTCATTCGATAAATCAATTTGAAGCATCTCAGTTGGTTACATTTGTAGCATTAAATTGATTCATTAGCTGTTTCCTATTACATTACTTACTTCTTTACATTTTTATCCATTACTTCTTTAGAAAATAGATACAGATTTCCTTAAATTGACAAAGAAACTTTTAAAATCAATTTGTCACTCTCAACATTTAGGAACCATTGATTCATTATTTAATGTGTTGATTCATTGAATCATTGGTTTATTTGTTTACTCTTTCACTACCTATCAATATTTGCCCCACATTTATTAAGACTCAGTTTTTTCTAACGCAGAGTTTAACAGTTAGCATCCCAGACTGCTCTTTAGAGTGGGATAGCGCCAGGCACATGGTCATCTATGAGCAGTTACTTGGCTTTTCAGAGGCAAAAGACGTCCTCAGTGGTATGTTATCACACTTTCCAGGCTTTGTCTTTCGCCACTGCATTTAGTCGTCATGTCATGCAATTGCCATGGGTCTAGCAAATGCACAATTAATAATGCCAAATTGAACACGTTTTTACTTATTCTCCCCCCCCCCGTACGTGTTCAACCACTACAAAGACAATGGTATCAAAAATTGACAGTTATTTTATTTCAGTTCAAAATCCTTTAGTTACTAGCTTGCGTCATCACTGAGTCCAGAAAAGTATTAAGCACTGATTCTTTTTCTTTTGCCATCCTTTTATTCAAGTACGTTACAAATTTCGGATGATGCATCTTCACCTGTTTCTGTATCTCGAAGCGTCACGCAGATGCTTTTCGTCCCGCGTGCGCATTATGTCCATCGTCATGTCTAGCATTTTCATCCTTGGCCTCCCTCTCGCTCCTTTCTCGCTAGCTCAATCCCTATGATGTAGCATTCCATCCCGTTAGCCCTTCTATTCAATAAGCCAGAAATCTAATAGTATCCATTAAACGTCTCTTCGTTTTCATCGTCTTCTTTCTTGTTTACTTGCTTACGGCTGTCCATCATGGCTGACGACGGCGTTGTCCTTTCTTGAGTGAGGGGACAAGGCCTGCTCTAAGGAGCTGTTTAGGGTGGTGCTGCCATCGCGCTGTATGCAGCCACACGCACTTGATCCTGCGAGAGACGAGTACGGTGACAAGGTTGGACCAAGATGACCGAGGTCTGCGGGTAGGACTGCAGTGGAATGTCGGAATCCAGGTCTGTTTGGAACCACGTCAAAGCCGATCCACGTTGCACACATTCCCCATTTGCTAGGTCAAAGGCCAGGACTATGTGGGATCTCTATCCCGCCAACAAACGGTTCCGCAGGGCTTGGCCGGTAGCACCGTCAGCACCTCATACCAGCTCAGGGGGGCTCTGTTCATTCAGCGTGGAGGATCCCTTCACGGAATTTGTTCTAGAGGGTATGACGGTTCATCATCTCCAACACCTAAGTCTTCATCACTGTTTGTATCTGCGAGATTCTAGGTATTTCCCTGTAATAGCACATCTCAACGGCTTTGGTCTCGTCTTCATCACTTTTTTTAATTATTCGAGGCACAGCCGTACGTAAGCACCGTTCAGATTTTGCCCTTCCATGATCTTTTTTGACTTTCATTCCAGCTGTCTTTGCACAAAAGCGCTCATCTTGTCCAGTACAGTCTTCTCTGGTAGTCCAAACCTGCAGTTGATATCCTCATCTGACCGTCCATTTCACGTAACCGAACTTTCCAGACGGTTTCGAATTTCCTTCTACTCCATCCTAGTTCTATTCAGCATCATGTGACATGAATTTATTGACAAATGCTATCAAATTTTGTGCCATCAAAATTTATGACATCAATATTTTGCCTTTTACTGAATCTCAGCCCTGTGTCATTGCAGTCCTTGTTCAGAGAGTGCCTCATAATAAAGGTGAATTGAAGACAGATCAATCACAGATGGATGTGAAAATTGACGTCATCAGTGCCACCCTCAAAATGAAAACATCACAACGAAACAGGTATTCAGTGCATATCATTATCAGAATTAAGAAGCTGCTGCAATTTGTACGCATATGATAGAGTCTCCCCACATCATATGGTAGTATTTTTATATCTTTTTTAGTGAGTTATTTTGGGGATAGACCGTGGGGCCTATACAAGCCCCAACAAAGGAAGAGAGAAGACAGCGAAAGGCTAAGAGGAGAGAGAGATCAGATCAAGTTGATTAATCTTAGATTTGAAAAGTGTATTAGGAGGCACCCATCTACGATTCGATAACGGTAGGGATACAGAGCTGTATAAGTACTGCGAACACTACAGTTGGTGGCTGACGAAGGCTGATGATCAAATAGAATTGTTTTTCATGCTGTTCCCTTCCTCTGTCCTCAGGGTGGCGAGTGCTAAGTAGGAAAGATGTTTGCTGATTTTTTATGTCTTTAGCACGACCCGATCGCAGCGCAGAACCCATGGTCTAATGTTTTGCAGGCTGCTAAGTTGTTACGAGCTTAATGAATCTTGCAGAATTTCTATTTTTCGGATTCAAGTTTTTGTGTTTGTTTCATGATAAATAACGAATTTGTCTCTTTCCCTCTTCAAAGCTTTGGGATCAAGATGGACAACTTTTCACTGCGCTCTTCTCAGACTGAAAAGTTTGTGAAGGCATCTCAAGTTGAAATGCTGTTTGATGAGAATCTAATTTTGAAGCAACAGGTAACAATTTGTAGTATATGAGAGGTTATTAATTGCATTTTAACTGGAATTGGAATGAACATTTCATAATTTTCGTCATCATCAATCATCAACAATATCATCATCATCATAACCATTATCATCATCATCAATCATCATAATCAATCATAATCATCAGTCATCAATAATATCTTCATTATCATCATCGTTATCATCAAGCATCATCATCAATCATCGTCATCAATCATCAACAATGTCAACATTATCATCATCATCACCATAATCATCACTGATCATCATCAGTCATCAATAATATCTTCATTATCATCAATCATTATCATCATTCATCAACAATTTCATCATCAATCATCATCATTAGCCAAACGCTTCTCGCTGTCCAAATGTCTACATTTGATTCTGTTTATACCAGTGTCTCCTTGTGATTCATTGCCACAGCGCTTTTTCATGCAGCACTTTCATCGGTTCAACATGTCTTCTTTTGCAACAGGAGGCTGAGTTGAGAGCGAGCCCCGGCGATGTACTGAGAGGCACCCGAGAGAAACACGCAGGCCTGTCACCGCAGAACGACCGCGCGTTGTAGGTAGCTTACGGCAGGAGTGCTGATTTCATACCAGTTGATTTGAATCCTTCATCTATTGTTACCCCTGGCAGTCAATCAAGACTGCACTGCTTTTCAGGAAAACTGTGTATAAATTCGTAAGAATCTCTTGAAATCATCAAAGCTAGATAAAGTGCCAGCTTTCACGTCTAAGAGATTCCGAAATGCAACCTGATTGTTTGATATTGCTCGCTGAACATTGCATGGTTTCCTTAGTGAGGCTTGGAGATCAGTGACAGCGTTTCTCAACTTTTTTCTACTGCAAGTTGAATGATGTTTAAAATGGGGATTCTCGTTGAATCTTATACTAGTACATCGATAGTCTATCTAATATAGCGAGGCAATGAGTTCACGTTGTGAGTGAACGCAGCCAGTGCTTTCTTACAACTTTGAAACTTGCTTCTTCATACTTGAATTTTTCCCAATTTTTTCCATGGGTAAATTTCTTCTGTTTGCAATTAAAAAGGTGTCCTCTCATTTCACCAGATCATTTGAAGTAGAGAGATGCCAAATTGTGTTTCCGTATCGATTTGACTTTGCATCGTCATTAGAGAGCGTGAGTATTTGGTTTTCTCCGTCTGATTTGATTTCTACATTTCTTATTCCTCGTGAATCTCTATCTAACTTCAGCTTGACACTAACATTGCCGGCCTATTGCATTTGAAAAGCAGATGAAATCAATTCCACCTATATTTATTTCTTTACTTTCATTGTCATTTATTTCCTTACCCTTTTAGCTATTTTTACGTATGTTTCTTTGGAATGCCTGTACGGTATAGCTATCGCACACATGCATGGATTCTACTGGTCCTTCATCGATAACAAATGCTTTGTATTTAGATTCGACCTGTTGAAATTTTAGTTATTATGACTACCATTACTATCGTTATTTTACATTCCCCAATTGTTTACTCAAGATGATTGAAAGATTATCATTTTGGCCACACTTTGCTTTTTTGCCATACCTTTTTATTCAGTTTCAGCCTGATGATAACGAGAATATTTTGACATTAGCCAAGCTAGTAACACCCTCAGTCTAAAATCGACCCTTTCTCACACATATTTGAAATTCAAGCTCATGAGAATAGTTCGATTTATTTTTTCTCAGTTGCTCAGCATTTTCAAAATGTTAAAAAAGCTCCACAAAAAGAAGAAAGCTGATGGATATGACGAACCTTTGCCTGCAGATTTGCGCATCGTCTTTTCGGTAGGTATAATTCTTTTTTTCAAACTTCATTTCTTGTGATATATATACTTAAATACAACTGCACGCCTCTCTAAACAGGTAGTTTACAATTGACTACTTGAACAAACAAAAATAAACAAGAAGTACAAAGAATATGAAAAAAATATATAAAGTAGCTGTTAGAAAATAATGAGAAGCTTCAAAATGTCATTAGTTCAAGATTGTACCAGTCTTTGTTCCTTCGGCAGAAGACATAGTACGAAGTTCTTACTGCAATGGCCATAATAATAATAATAATAATAATAATAATGATAATAATAATTTCAATTATAATGGGACGGTAACCCATTCAACAGTGCTGGTTTACAAAGGGACATCCATCTACAAGCAGATTAATTGAACAAAATGGCGATGTATAAGAATTAAGATACAAATGTTCGTTACTAGTAGAAATAAAAAGCAAGGTAAAGCGACAATATATAACTGAAACAAACATCTTTAGATAGCTACTTTAAAAGGTCTTACTGATGGCGCCTTGTTTACATAGGTCGTTCCAAACTTTTACTCCCCTAAAAGAAAATCAATTTGCTCACTACTTTTCTTTTTTAAAGGCAGCTCAAGATCACTTTGAGTGTTTCTTAGAGCTCGCGAAGAGCAGTGAGAGTTGGGGGTAAACAGATTTCTTAGATATGATGGGGCAAGGTCATTTAGAGATTTATAAGTCTTGACAGCTACTTCGTAATCTATCTATTCTCGGATTATCGTGTCAGGACCGCCAGAAGCTCAACTCATTCACACCCTTTCCAAGTTTCACTGCCTAGTCCACGAACTCTATCTCACAAATCATCATTCATCCCAAGAACATGCAACTTATGGAACCTCTTGCCTTCTTCTTGCTTTCCTGAATCTTACAACTTGCCACCTTTCAAATCTAAGATCAATAAACTTGATCTTATCTCTCTCTCATCTTAGCCTTCCGCTTTCTTCTTTCTTTCTTTGTTGAGGCTTTGTATAGGCCACCATAGCCTTTCCTCGACATCATTCACTAAAAGATAATTTGTAATTTTTTACTCCAAATGCGTTTCCAGTAAGCTATCGCATGCCTATAAGGATTCGTTTTCTTAATTCAACAATTATGACTGACTGCACATGAATCGTGATTGATGATGATGATGATGATCACTGACCCATGATTTTTGTTTTTGTCACGTTTTGCTTTGATTCAGGTTCTAACTCTCGAGCTGGAGGACGATCCGTTCGAAGTGAAGCTGGAACAGAATTATCTTGTGAGTATAACCTCAATGCCATCTAAATTGCACTGAGACCTTCATGGTCCAATCACTCTCTTCTACCAGCATGTGCAGCAGTCAGTCTAAGAGTGATCAAATTTCTTGACTGACTGACTGACTGACTGACTGACTGACTGACTGACTGACTGACTGACTGACTGACTGACTGACTGACTGACTGACTGACTGACTGACTGACTGACCGACTGACTGACTGACTGACTGACTGACTGACTGACTGATCGATTGATTAATTGATTGATTTTTTATTGATTGTCTCTTTCACGGAATGTTGATTGATTGAGTTTTAGGTTTGTTATTGTTTACATTCATACATGCCTGATTGATTAATTGGTTGATTGCTTGATCGATTGATCGATCGATTGATTCTGCGGCTTATTGAGCAATTGATCCAGCAGCCTTTTTGATTGGATAGCTGACGGACTTAATGATTAGCTAACATATGTCGATTGCTGATTCGATGTGTTGACCTGCATTACACTGAAATAGAAGCCAGATATTTGAATTTTCGTGCGCTATCTCATCCCTCGGTCTGTTTCATTCCCATGGGCCGCCATTTTTATTTTATCCCAATGAACAGGTGCCTTGTATGGGTCTAATCTCTAATCTTTTTTCTAGTTGCAACTAGATGAAATGGAAGAATGTCTTGAGAGGAAAAGGAAGCTAAAAGAACGTCTTAATGACATCCATGGCACATTCCTATCAAGTAGGTTTTTAGAATTAGCCATGGCTACTTTATCTGAATGTTTCGATTATTCTCATTCGCGTTCACACACACACACACACACACACACATACATACACACACACACACACACACACACACACACACACACACACACACACACACACACGCACGCACACGCACATACACACGCACGCACACGCACATACACACACACACACACACACACACAAACACACACAAACACACACACACACACACACAAACACAAACACAAACACAAACACACACACATTTCTTTCGCTCTTGCCAATCTCACGATGTCTCACGATACCGCACGTATTGCCATGTTGTCAGTGAAAATGCAATTAAAAGGTGCAAAATATACGATAAGAAACCGGTCTCATGATCAATATTTTCCATAGCCAAGAAAATGGAGGAAATAATGAAAAACTTGGCCGAGAAGAATGCACAAATTTATATCAAGCGATCAATGGTATAAATCTATGTTGGTTTTATCTAGATATAAAGTATTAGATTTTATTTACTCTGTTGATCAATGTTACATCATCAATGCAACCCTGAAGTCTTTATGTAGTATGAGATTATGATTACTTTATTTTACTTTGCTGTACTTTCCTTGATTAACTTATCTTATATCAAGTTTTCTTCATTTTATTTGCTCTTCTTTACTCTGCCACATTTAACTTTGCTTAAGTAATTCTGCCTTTATTTTCTTAACTTTGCTGAGCTAATTCTGCTTTCATTTTCTTAACTTTGCTTAACTAGTTCTGTCTTCATTTTTTTAACTTTGCTTAACTAGTTCTGTCTTCACTTTTTTAACTTTGCTTAACTAGTTCTGTCTTCATTTTTTTAACTTTGCTTAACTAATTCTGCCTTCATTTTCTTAACTTTGCTTGACTAATTCTGCCTTCATTTTCTTAACTTCGCTTTAATGTCATGATATCATGTGAGAGTCTTGAATTATCTTCCATGCTCTCAAATTGGATATGTTTGATGCATTTTTGGACATTAATTTTTTGTAGGCTATTCACCAAGACGATGGAAAGCGAAGCACGCTCTTCAAGTGTGCTGTCCGTGATTTGGACTTAATGGTCATGGCCGACAGTAGCTTTCATGGCAAGGAGAAAGTCATAGAAAACTTAAAGGCTGTCGATGACGCAAGGTTTCGGAATTTAATTTTTTTCGATGCTTTAACTGTCACTTTTATCATCTCCTTTCATACCGTTCAATTCAATGTATTTCAATAGACGAGCTTTATCTAAAGCTTTTTATCGATGGGGGGCTGTTCATTGCCTTGAATTTCTTCTTTGGTTTTCAATTCTCATGATATAATCAAATGGTTCTTCCTGGTGCCAACCCCCCCCCCCCCCCCGCTAGTTTCCAGCGCTTAGAACTGGTGTTTGACGTCGCTCGCTCGTGACGTATGTTTGCTGGGTTCTTAAGTACGCTGTACAATACAGAATACAACGGCTTATGCTTACTTGCAAGTGATTGGCTGGTTGGTGCTAGTACGTAGTACGTAGTAGCATATGAATGTTTCTTCAATGGAATCACATTGGCGCATGCGCTTCGGGTTATAGTGTAAACCTCATGCCCAATCCCTTAGGGTAGTGCATTTAAGCAAAGCAGAACAAACCACAAGCTTTGGAGAATCTTCACTGTTGTCATGCGCCTGTATAATGACAAATTAACTCGCAGTTTCTATCTTCCGTGTATGTCCGCCAGCTCTGTAGACCGCACCCCCTGTTCCAACAACCAATTGTAATTAGGGAGGCTGCCTTGTTGAAATAACAAAACATTTACAATACTTGAATCGGGTGTGCACAATAACTGCCTTCCATTCATCAGCCAGTGGTGCGCTGTGCCAGACGTCATACACGTCTAGGACGTCATACAAGTGCGGTTTCGAATTCAAATTAATACAGCGCGATTTCATACCGTATTGCCATTCCTTTGCTTTATTTCATTTCTATTCTCCAGTCCCTTTCCTCAAGAGCTTCAGTTCAGTACATTATGGTGTCGAATGGTTGATGGCAAATTCAAATGTCTAACGGTAAAGCATTTCATTGTATGTATGTACGGCTGTGTATCCCTATGTATGCATCGCTATTTATGTATTGCTATGAATGTATGGCTGTGTGTGCATGGCTACATATGTATGGCTATGAATGTATGGCTATGTGTGCATGGCTATGTATGTATGGCTATGTATGTATGCCTTTGTATGTATGGCTGTGTATGGCTGTGTATGTGCACAGAACGCCGGCGATGTCTGTTTCTGTGTACTTCGTCGCTATCTAACTGCTGCTATATTTTGAAAATTTGGATGTGAATCATGTATTGAATCAAGGAATTGTTTTCTTCGGAAGTTTTTTCAAGACCCTGCAATGTCCAAATTTACTGTGATCTGTTTCTTGAGCTCTCCCCCTCCTTTTCGGTACCAATACATTATCTACAGTCGTCAGTAAGTTGATGCATTTGATAAAATTTGAAGCTCGTACAACTGCCAGCCCCACAGTGTAAACATTACGATTTTCTCTATGTTAACTTTTCTCTATTTTGATTGTTTTATCTGTTAAACTTCGCATTTAGATGACCATAAGAGATTATCAGCAGCCCTTGGTTTGCGTTGAGTCGTTCCACGTCAGTGGTAGACTAATTGGAGCTGAGCAAGTTGGTGACGACATATGTAAGACACATTTTCATCCATCTTACGTAATGTAATATCTGATATCTGAAGGTGGATTGTAGGCCATTGAGGGCTATGCGCGTCAAGTGAAGTCTTGGTTCATCTGTGTTGTGTGACCACACCTCAAGATTCCTACGCCTGAAATCACAAATTACCGTTGACTCTCCTCAATCTCAGTGAAGGTTTCGGTTTAGGGAGAATTCAAACCACTGACCACCAAGTCAATGGGCAAGAATTTTTGCATTGAACTATTCTCACACATGTGCAAAATCCCTTTACTGCTCTTGTAGCAATTCTCTCCTTGACTGTCTGTTTCCTTTGAGATTCAATTCTTCTACCCTTGAGTTTCTCTTTTTTTCTTATTGCAATCTGCCTTTCTTTATGTCTCTTCTTATCTCTTGCATTATTTCAACATTTTCGTTTGATTCTTTCCTACTAAAATGCCTCAATGTTGCTGATACCTATATTCGGCATTCTTGTTTTTGGGGTCGTTTGTTGTAAGTGATACCTTGTTCATTCAGATTTCTATTTGACGTTTCCAGTTATCTTTTGCACCCATCATCGCCATCATCATTCTCAAAGTAGAATAGACCCATCGTGTCATCTGCATGTCGTAGAACACAACTGTTTAAGGTTGGCGGAATTAATGTCACTTGCCCCTTGAGAAACCAACCCAAACCGTTATAATTATTTGGGCTTCCTACTTACCGGTCTACATGGATGACTCCTTTTGTGGGAAAAGCCTGTATAAGCACGTCCATATGGTCTAATGATTATTCTCATGCTTCTCTCTGTTAAATTTCTTCGTACGCATTCATTGCCTGTATTCTTATCGTGCGGTACTGAATGCCGGAAAAATCGCTATCATAATAGATTAGTGATTAGCGCTATATAGCATTTGCATTTCTTCAACTGTTTTTCTGTCTTACAGCAACAAGAGAATCAATCGTCGAAATAGAGGATCCTTGGCCTGACATGGTTGTCACGAAGAACATGCCTTCATTGAAATTCTACCATGATCTAAATTGGGGTGAGATGCGTTGGTTTTCATTTCCATGAAAATTCATTCCATGCTTCGATGCAGTTAACATAGTGTTAACAGGGCCTGCCTTTGGTGCTAAATGTCCCTGGTTTGACAGAAGGGGGTTCAACTTTCCAATCACTTTTTACCTGTCCACGCAGCAGCAAATGAGTACCTGGCGTAAAACCATGGTGTCAATTGTGACGAGGAAAGGAACTGGTTCCCCCTGGTTTCAGACCCAGTGGTTGTTGATTGGAGGTGAATCCTGATCTCCATTTTCACTCAGTGTGAGGAAATTGCTAGCCCCTGAAAATCCAGGCCTGGGAATGACAAGGTTTGGTCACATAAGGAGGATATTTGACAGTGACGGGCGTGGGACAGTGCTTATTGAGTATACCTCCTTGCCATGCCACGGCGCAGGAGCGTACCTCTTTAAAATGTTGCCCCTATGACCCTCGTTTCGAATATGAAATTTACTTTGCTTGTTCAATCCATGGATCACCAACGGAGGCCAATATCCAGCAGTTAAGCGTCGTCACAATCATTGTTGTCAGTTATCTCGACCATTCGATTAAATAGCGGAAAAACGAGTTGATTCATCAACTCATGATCCGTTCACTCGGCAAGCCAGCTAAAAATTGACGCATTTCTTGTTAACTGACGCATCTAGTAACCCTCGAGGTGTATTTCATTATTTTAGGCATGGAGTTCTTTGAAATTGGTTGGGGTATCAATTTTGAACCAGCCTGGGCGACTGTTTCTCTTGGTTTTGGTGAGTAATCTCGCTCTCTATTCTGACCTTTCCCCTGTCTCTTGTCTGGAATCGAACCAAAGGGTGATGCAAGCATTCATCAGAAGTGGCACGTAGATTACGTTTAGCGACGACTTTCTCGTCTTTGATAGTGTACTTGTTGAGGTACTCAAAGCAAAGCACTGTCTTCCTGTTGAAGGTTTGGAAGGTGTGATTCCAGCGTGCTCCTCCTTCTTGTAGGAGATCCTATGATACTCGCATGAATTAGCCGACTGTTTTTAGGTCCTCAATGAATCCACAAGTCTCGTGTTTAGCAGTAAGCGTTCTCAGTTCGTTTTAGTCTTTGCTCCTTGATATTTCCATCTCATTCCTTGCAGAGCTTCTGTCCAAAGCAAGTGTGGATCCAAGCAAGCCACTTCCTTTTTGGGACAAGGCAAGCTTTGATTTTCTTTCACCATGTTCCCTTTGTCCAAAATGAGAAGCAGACAATGAACAGGGCAATCACATATCAAGATAGCCATAATGATTCCTTTTCCATTGACGATTATTGATTAAATTTATGCTGATTGCTTGCGATGGATGATAATTTGTGCTTATTCGTTCCATTGCATTAATTTATACTAGAACTATACACCGAGGAGCAAGCGCCTATGACTACTATTTAGACACACACATTTATAGTACTCTTTCATATATAGTTGATCTGTTTTTAATTTCCTGAAATCGTGTCTTTTCAGATGCGTCTACTTTTCCACGGAACGTTGAAAATGAACATAGATAAATTCAACATTGTCCTCAGTGCGTCACGTGACCCCAACAATACAACTGAAAAGATGGTCATGGCTTGGGAAGACTTCTTCTTCTATTGGACCAACGGTGAGCAACTTCCTACCTTTCATTTGCTACTTATTACCGGCACTCAAACCAGGCTTGATTCAATCCCAATTTGGTTATCCTCGCATGGGCAATCTTTTCCCTCAGGCACCGACCTGCGCCCATCACCGTGTCTCCTTTTTCTCTCGCCTTTGGGGAAACACAGCTGTGCAAGGCAGTGAATTTTATAGTTCGGGGCTGATCATGTGATGGAACGATGTGTTTAACTCCTTTACCCTTTCTCAAAGTGCTGAAGAAGACAAACAGCTGCACCTATCATTCTCAATTTACGCAGTAACAGCATGGATGTTTATTCAAAATAGATCAGAATGGCAGCACTGCAATTTGCGTTCATTTTCATTTTGATACTGGCATTCATCGAAAACTTATGAGCCATCTATCTCTATCTGCTGACTTTTTCGTCATCCATGGAACGTTTTGCTAGCTGAGCCTTTCATCCTTCCCGGGTCGGTAAATGATCGGTCAGTTCTTGAGCTAAAACCAATCTTTAGGGTGCGGGCTTAAACAATTGAATGCTGCACAGGTGCGAAATATGTGTCTGTTATAAGTAGCATGATCCGGCTGGTGGACCAGCTTGATGTTCTCAAGAGGGCCATTTGTGTTACCGTTGGCGTAAGAAACTGTCTGTGATTTTAATAGTGCACTCCTCCGGTTGTTGACTGGTGTCATGTGCTGATGTTTTGACCAAATGGTACTTTTTCAATTGAAGCTTATTTTAGAATAATGGTGCATTCTTGCATCATTTTTAATATACTATAGATCCATCATCAGTCGCTATCACATGAAGCAAATAGGAGCTGAATTTCATCGTAAATTATTTTGTAATTTCCGGTTTATTAATTGTACGTTCAATAGGCTTTCGTATATGGATGTGGTATCCCCGACTTTCACACCGTCTTTATTTTTCAGCTTGCATAATAATCAAAGGTGACTTTGATCTTCACATTCGGACAGCCTCCAAATATGATGACAGCAGAGTGCTTCATTTTCCTAACTTGGAAGTAAGGTTGGTGACCATTTCATTTTGAGCTTCGAGGGAATCTTCTGGTGTTCGTTGCTTTTTGGTGAGTTCTGTTAGGGAAAGAAGAAGAAAGAAAGAAGTAAAAGTTTAAGCGGATAGTGAGATGAGACCAGTTTATTGATTTTAGATTTGAAAGAGGACAAGTTGTAGGATTCGGGAGAGGAAGGAGAAGGCAAGACGCTCCATAAATTGCCATTCTTGGGATGAATGATGATTTGTGGGATAGAGCTCGTGGAGTAGGCGGTGAAACTTGGAAAGGGCGTGGTCGAGTTGAGCTTCTGGTATTCTTGACACGCCTCAGGGGAGCCGGAATAATATCCCTGATCTCCCGAGAGCAATACCCGTGGAGATATCTGTAAAAGATGGTAGGAGCTGCAACTAAACGACGATGAGAAGGAGGCTGGAGGGATTTGGTGAGGTTGAGGTTGAGATAATGAGACGAATAGCTTTGGTGGACTTAACTTTGTAGAGAAGACAAAGAGTGGATTTAGGAGCACCCCAAGATGTGGGAGCAGTAGTCTAGAGAAGATTGGATTCGGAACTTGTATATATTTACTAATGGATAGACTTTGTAGAAGGGATAAGCTCTAGCATTTTTGGAAGTAGTTGATGGAGATATCCAACCAAGAGCGTTAATCTCAAGACTGTTAGCGCTTGTAGGGGAGATATTTGCTGTTTACGCAATGATTAGAATGCTAATGTCATTATCATTTTGATCCGTGGCTGTTTATGGAGTAATTTTTATGGGAAGGGTTAATAAAATCATTGCCATGTTTCATATGAAGGACATTAATACTGAAAAATTCTTGGTGGTGCTGAGTGCAATTAACTTTCTGTCACTGATTTTTGTCACTTCTCTGTCACTTTTAGATTTGATTTAGAATGGTTGTGTCTTGGAGATCCGAATGACCATCACCGAGCTGTGCCATCAAATCCTGAGAAGATACTCGATCTGGAGGTATATGCATCAGCATCAATCATTATCATCATCATGAAAATCATCAGCATCATCATCATCATCATCATTATCATCATCTTCATCACCATCATCTTCATCATTATCATCATCTTCATCACCGTCATCTGCATCATCATCATCATCATCATCATCATCATCGTCATCATCATCATCATCATCATCACTATCATCATCACTATCATCATCACTATCATCGTCATCACTATCATCATCACTATCATTGTCATCATCGTCATCATCATCATCATCACTATCATCGTCATCACTATCATCGTCATCACTATCATCATCACTATCATCGTCATCATTGTCATCATCGTCATCATCATCATCATCACTATCATCATCACTATCATCATCACTATCATCATCACTATCATCGTCATCACTATCATCGTCATCACTATCATCATCACTATCATTGTCATCATCGTCATCATCATCATCATCATCACTATCATCGTCATCACTATCATCGTCATCACTATCATCATCACTATCATCGTCATCATTGTCATCATCGTCATCATCATCATCATCACTATCATCGTCATCACTATCATCATCACTATCATCGTCATTATCACCATCATCTTCATCATGTCGATTATCATCATCATTTTCATCATCAGTTTTAATCATTAGTTGTCCAGTATCAATTTCATTCCAATAATCGTGATTATGATGAACGTATGAAACTGACTTTGGTTCACTTTGCATTACAGAATCATGATTCGTTTAGAAATCTGCGTTCGAAGAATTTGAATTTGAGTGTCAATTTTGAAACTGGAAAGAACTTTGGGAAGGTAAAATTATTTGAAAACTTTTCAGGAATTTCTGGATTTAGAAGGATATAGGAAATAAGAATTGACTTTTATATTCTTAATGTCATAAGATTTGGAAGGATCACCCAGAGCTGATTAGAAATATGCAAAGCAAACTGGAGATTTTTCAGTTAAGCCTCTATGCTTCATCACCAACAGAATACACAAGGCGATTTTTTTAATTTGGGCAAATAATTGTAGCTATAGTTTTTAAGTAACTATTTCATCAAATTTCATGGTATGATGCTATAAGAAATTTGTGATTTACAATAGAAAACCCAAACTAGGATAGCATATTTGACATTATCTGCAATCGCAGGCTTGGCATTTATGGAATTTGATTGTTCTTTTGAATACTTGAAAGGAGCCTGAGTTTGTCAGTTCTGCTGGTTATGTTTCCCGTGATTTTCCCCATAAATTTGACCGTATCGATTCCAGGGTAAGCTGTTTTCGCCTGCATCATAAGGTCCTTGTAGGGACAGAGGCTATATGCACATTATTTTTCGCCAACCTTTCGCTGTACCTGCTTTCCATAGCCGCTCTGTATCATAGTATTTTGATGCCTGCCTTGCAGGATTGTCACATCCTACAACGTTCTTGGATTCAGCCCTGTAATTTAGTGAACTCCCTTTGTCCATAAGGTAGAGCTTGATTACTAAAACCGTCACAATTAGTTTAGCGCTATTTCGTATTATTATATCGCTATTCGCTGCTAGAATCTGCCTATTAGGAATGCCATGGGTAGCAAGTAATTGTGAGAATTCATACGGCTCCAATGTGATCATCAGTGAATACCTGTTTGCTTCTTTTATTTCCTAATAGGAACAGCTAAAGACCAACCCACCCACGCTGTTTTTGTACGCAAGCACCTTTAAATGGTTCCAAAAATATCAAGTGAGTTTTGAGCAATTGTTGCTATTAGTTAACAAACATCAACATGCCTCTAAATTCATTTCTACTTTATTTAGCTTTTTGCCTTCGTATGAGGGAAAGTTACTAAGGAAACAGGGCTGTGTTGTGTATATGAAATGTTGTAAATATGAATTAAAAAAGCCAAATTGATTTCTCTATTTGGTTTACCATCAACGACACAGCATTTGGCGCCCAACGTGGGACCTCAAATGTTGCAAATATGAATTAAAGAAGCCCAATGGATTCATCTATCTTGTTGACCATCAATGATACAACATTTGGCGCCCGACGTGGGACCCAAATGGTGTGTATAAGAATTAAAGAAGCAGAAACAGATTCTTCTGTCTTGTTGACCCAACGATACAGCAATCGGGTAACCGTCAACCCTAATACATGTGTATTTGGCCTATTTTTCTTGATTCAGTAGATAGCAGATGTGATGAATACGAAAGCCTTCTTCTTGTGGGTTCTTGATTCGTCAGAATTGATGGCAGATAAGAATCGACAAAGTGGGTAGATGAACGAAATGAGGTATCATCACACGTACCAGTATCATATATTCATCACACCTCGGCCACTCTGCTATATGACTACTGCGCAAGACTTTTCCGCCACAGGCTGGGCCTACTCAGTCATGTGAGGGCCCACAAGCGGCATAAAAAGGATTCCTGGATGAAGAATGGGAACCAAACTCGGACTACGAGTGGAATCCGACGACGACGATATATTCATCACACCTCATACATCATATTCATTTTCATATTCCAAGGGCAAGTAATGCAAAGCGACACCACTTGCTGTATGAATATGAAACATACCAGAGAAGCATCAAGGTGCGGTGTTGTTCGATTAATTTGTTTCAACTTTTGATCTATTTAACCTATGCGTTTTGCTTGACATGACAGGCGGTCGTACTGAACAACGTCTCAAGGCCAATTCGAAGGGGGTCCTATTTTGGTAACATAAAGCCGAGGAAGCCAACTCTCGGAAGACATTTCAAGTACGTAACTTTCTTTACCTCTGAAGCTCAATGGACTCGTTGCAGTTCAAAGTATTCATCGATGGATTCATTGTTGCAGCTATTGCTTTTTGGCCATTGCGCCAGCTCATTAATCCCAAGGTTTATGGTTTGAGACCACTGCCCGCTCAACACTATCTTCTTAGCGAGAGGATAGTAGCTAGTTAACTGTAATCCCAAGCAAAAGAGTCGCTATGTACTTTCATATCTACAGGAAAGATTAAGATACTGCTGGATAAGGATGGCTTGAAAATAATAATAATAATAATAGTAATAATTACGATGCATCTTTACATAGGATGATAACGATTCCATAAAGGATAAGCCTTTTCAGTAGGAGTAAAATGCTGCTATCAATGCGCTACTCGCTTTCAATCCACGCTTCTTGTGACCCTGACTCTTACTCCATGCCCTTTGTGACCTGAGATTTTAATATGTGACCCCTTTGACCTCTACTCAGTTTTAATCCGAGTCTCTTCTGACCCTAAAATTTAATCTATGATCCCTACACCATGATACTGCAGACCACACCACTACGATATCGCGTTGGTTAAGACATATCCAATGATTGCAATTTTATTAATGTTTATTGATTTGAATTGTGGTGATTTGTGTAAAAAGACATAACTGGTTAGTATTTGATCAATCAAGTATCTTAGCTTGACATCGAAGGAAAACAGAAAGTAGAGAAACGTTTCAGAGATTCCAGTCGCAGTCGCTTACTGCCGAATTTCTCCTTTGCAGATTTTTGAACATCGATTTCACCTTTAATCGGTTGTGCGTGAACTATTTTGGCTCGTTCACTCAGGATGCCGGCTTTCACATGGTAGTGTCGTCTGGGAATTTCAGTGCCAACTACGAAGTTGACGTTCGGAGAGTGCACGACGGGTCTTGTCTGATACGACGGCCTGTCGCTAACTGGATTCTACGTGGATTGCAAAGTGAACTTGAGAAGGTCTCCACAGATTTGGTCAGCAATCTAGCTGAATCTGAAGACTTTTTGCAGAAAGAAATTAGCGAAGACTTCATCGATATAGAGAGAAAAACAAAGAGCTATTTTCTCTTCAGTGTCAAAAGGTGAGTGATGCAGTTCGAAAAAGCTCCCCCTTTTTCGGCGCCCATCTCCGTTTTTTAACCTAAGATGCGTGAGTGATACAATTGAGACCTTACGCGAATCAAGGCATCGTCTTATTCCTATCGATCTTTTAAATGTTAATCATTTTCTTGCACTGAGGCAAGTCTCCCTGTGATCAAAGCAATGAACTGAGATGTTACAAAAGTCTTTTGAAGAGAAAAACATTACAATCGCAGCTCCTTTGTCAGAAAATTTTCCGTATAGATTCAAGTAGTAGTTGAAGCGTTCGATGTAATTCCCTGATTTGTTTTGTGTTTTTCTGATTTCGTTGCTTTTTATTGAATCTAGGGTCATTTACAGGCGGAAACTGCCTGGTTCAGACATGTCTTCGTATATTCATAAGGTCCGATTGAACGATTTCCGCGGTGCATGGACTGCCTTTAATCGAAAGATCACATTCGAACTGTTTGAGGCGTACGAGAACATGCAGGTACTCCAACGCTATTCCTAGCACCGATTTATTGCTTTTAAAGCTCAGAAAAAACACCCTTTCGGTCCCAAAAGCCTGGTGCTTTCCTTTAGAATACTGAACGTACAAGGAGGGAGTAATTATTATGACAGGCCATGTGGTCTCTTCGGTGTGGTGAGAAAATATTTTCGCTGCGCTGGGCAATGTTGAAGTTTTTTCAGCTTTCTATCTAGCCTTCAAAAATAGATTGGAGTGCAATGAGGAGTGGTCTTTATGAAGCAGTGGTCATGACGATCAACCAAACGATGATTATGATTGTAAAGCTTTTTGCTTATCGTTCAGTTTCCAGATACTTCCTCTTAATGTCACCGCACCTCATGATTCCTTCACCTGGAATTTCAGAGAACTAGTGATTCTCTTTACTCTGTAAAAATTCAGGCTGGAGGTAGATTTTGAATATGTGATTCTATCTTCACATAAAGCTTACTCATGAATTAATGCATTGATTAATAAAAACAAATGTTTAAACGACAATATAGAAGATTCCACCGTTTTTCAAAGATGCTGAAAAGGGTTCTGTCATCCGAGGCTCTGAAGCATACGAAAGACAACAACTCTCAGGATTTTCGACGCCATCACAAGGACAGTTTTATAGACATAGCAACTGCTAGCTACAAAGTGAACCAAGAGCATGATAATCGTTTGCTGCAACAGCTTGTGCTGGAGCAAGATTCGAAATTCTTAGCCCAAGTGGAAGAGGTGATTAATTTTATGATGATAATTATGTATGTTTGTTTGTTTTCTAAAGCATTTTGAAGTTAGATATTGGCGTATTTCAAAGTGTGGTAACTAAGTACGAAGATGACGTCACTAGTCTTAAGCGTAGCTTTGACGGTTGTCAAACGTGGTCACTGAAAGTTAACGAACATTTGTTGGTAGAATCAAACCTGAGATGAGTTTAGGCGGGGGTGTCGTGCGAAGACTACTCGTTCACTTCGTGCACCCATTTGTACTCGATTGTAGCCCATTGTAGCCGATTGTAGCCGATTGTAGCCCCCGAAAACACTCGGTACTGGATTGATTGGTGGAAATGTGAGCGGCAATCACCCTCTTACTTAATGGAATTGCCCGGATGTTGGAAGAATTTAGAAGGTGTGGAGAAGGCAATCATTCGTGCTCGTGAATGAAACATGTGCAGGAAGCCGGCATATGAGCTATCAAACGGTGGCACACGACTGAATGCCTGGCAAAAAGAGGACGAATTATTCTCTGCTTACACGTCACGAAGATTCAAAGCGATGAACCACCTTCGCGATTATGAGGGTACCAGGCAGTGCCCAGTCCCGTTTCTATTGCCTTTAGTCACAAATCGCTGCAAACTGACGAAGTTTACAATGATAAAGGTTAAGTAACTGAATAAGTAGGAACGAAAATCAATTATTAGCGAATACTAGTGAAGAAACCTCTTGCTGAACCAAGATAATTTCTAATCAGTTTGGAGAATTTTAATGAATAGAGATGTGCTCCAAAGCAGAAATTCGTAATCGTCATAGAATGAGAAAGATTTCTCGTATGAGATGAGCTGTTAGAACTTTTATTGTTTGAATCAAGTGATACGACCAACCATCATCATCTCAACATGGAAACCTCTGCCTTTTTGCGACGTCCATATGTGAGAGACTTTCGTAATTTCGTTCATAAAATCGTTTTCGTAGTTTCTAACGGATTCTTCGATGTCTGCTGATTATCTTGAAAATGCACAATGTAGATTTTTCTTGACTCGCATCATCTTAATTGCGGCTTTTTGACACATGCAGGGTGACAGTGAGTGCGAAGGACAACAAAAGAGTACCGAAGAGGACGACGTCATTCAGCTAAACTGGCACAGTGAGTCATTTGAGTTTTGATTATCAGATTTGAAAACTGCAGTATTCTATCGATTGACATGGCAAAGTCAATGTTTCGCCGTTTCATTCCTCGACACTTAAAGCTGTCCCGTGGTGTAGTGGTTAAGCGTGCGGGTTCATAACAAAGGGGTTGTGAGTTCGAATCCTGCACGTGTCGCAATAAAAACGCCATTAGTGAAGAAGGCAACGGGAAACCGCCTCTTAAAGTCCACTTCCCTAGGAAAGACTCAGAGCCCTGTCTCTAGTTTCTGCTACGCTCGAATCGAGTAAGCAATGCAGTTTCAGTTTATTCCTCAACATTTGTTCTTTCGCAAAACTAAAGCCGGTCTAATTGGCCGGGATTGCTTCTGCCATGGTGTTGCAGTCAGTAGCTAGAATCCTCTATCTTATCCAAATTGGTGGGATAACCTGATTGGAAGTGCATTAGCTAATACGACAAGAGTAAGTTTTCTTTCTAAAGATGCGATGTGGATGAATTCAGTAGAAGTTAAGATGAGCATTTGGTGTATCCCAGTAAATATGACTGTTTCAATCGTGAAAAAGAAAAGACCGATATGGGAAGTTGCGATGACGTTACGGCAAAGTTACGATCAATATTGAATTAGCTAATTGAATTTACGACAAATCTAGATGACGTTGCAGTGAGTATGGAAGTATCAATAGATCCTATAATAAATTTTAGGTCTTTAAGTGAAGTTATGATGAATATTAAATTTTTTAATTGAAGTTACAGCTAGAAAACGTGGCGGGATTTCTAAGCCATCAGAACGGTTGAATATCAGAACGGCCTTTGCGGGCTTGAATTGCACTAAGATTGCATCAGTCGCTGGAACTATCCGGTTATAACGCAATCTAAATCACCATAAATCTTTGAGGTGATGGATTGACTTTTTTGCTCTGTCCGCAGTTTTTACGCCTCGACGTGTTACCTTCTAGTTGAATTGGTGAATTCACAAGTCATGTTGATCGGACGAGAGAATAACGGGGCCTTGCTCATAACAGCCGCCAATGCTGACATCATGAAAAAGCTACACAGGCCTGTGGGAACAAACGATGATGTCATACTCAAACTTAATAAGGTCACGTGGAATGGCAAACTCAACAATCTCCAGGTATTGTGCTTGCACTTGCGGTCAAGTAAGCATTTCTGTCTTGAATTGATTTCCCTGTGTCACCTTTGCATACATCCGAGATTAATGAACAATTTTTGAGGATTTTCTTGGTGCCGTCGACAAGACCCAGTTCAGGCCTAACTAAGGATTTAGCCCATCAAAACCGTAGCTACCGAAGCATTAGATTTTGCTTCTCTCGTCTTTGCGATATGTTCGCGTTTCCTTTTTCAGAACCGCCGCTCTGTGAAGGATCAGAAGTCACATTAAGGCCTGATATCAATAGTCTTCCCTTCCGCTCGTACCTTCAACGCTGCAACGCATCCACTGCAGCGCATCCACTGCAACGCATCCACTGCAACGCATCCACTGCAATGAGTTAGAGAAACACCTATTCCATTAATCTCATCCAGCAATTGAAAGATTTCATCTTTTAGCAACCCTCCCAGTAAACTTAATCTGATCTACCTCTCCTCTTAGCCTCTTACTTCCTTCTTTCTTCCATAGTTAGGGCTTTGTATAGGTCGCCATGGCCTTTCGCCAACATAATTAACAAAAAAACCCTCCAACAAGGGTTATGTAGGTGTTCGACTGATTGTAAACTGGTGGAGAGATCCCTGATTTCTGCATCCTTTATACATTGCCTCATAAAGTTTCTACATTTCCAACACATAACATCCAAGTAAATTTCTACTAAAGTCCAATGCCTTGAATTTCGCAAAACGCACATTTTCGAAACGATCAAAGACTAATGCTACGATTTGAAGCTGTTTAGTGAATTTCTTTTCTCTTCACAGTGCTTTGCAACGTCAATGAATATGATCGACCTATCGTCAACCTCGATTCCATGGGTGAACTCCTCAATAATAGGGGGGATGCCGACAAACGCTCAAGCAGACAGCCAATCAAATGTGGCCCAATTCATGAAGTCGAGCTATTGCATTGGTAGTATTGTTAATGTTTCCTTTGGTGGTAGCACGATTGAGCTGCAAAGAGTCGTATCACCCAGTCATTGTGAATTCAAATATGTCAGTTTGGACCCAGAGCTAGATCCGTATGCAGAAGATTTTGAACTGTCACAGTGTACGGTAGGCATGGTAGATGATTACGTCATTCTCTTCATGTTCCCAAGTGATTCTCTCAACTGAGGCTAAGGTGTGCGGCCTCGCTTCCCGTCTGCACGTTTATCAGCGTGTGTTTATGTTTGCATGCATCAAAGAGTTCTAAGTTCCTTTACTTACTGTGATGGTGAACTGGTCGACCCTCATCTCTGTTTCTCTAGCCCTTGGGTAGCGCAGTTGTGCAAATACAATGAATGTCACATGTAGGGGCTGGCAGTCTGGTAGTATTGTGTATTTAACTCCCATTTTCTTCCCCAAAGTGCTGAATCCTAAGCAGGGAAAATAACATTTAAAATTATCCATGTCTTTGGCGTTACTCGGTTAGGTATCGAACCCCGACCTACCGCATGCAAAGTGAGCTCTCTATACCACTGGCCCACGGATGAAGTTTATGCATACAGACAGCAAGCAAGGTTTGAATACAGTGGTTTGGAGGTCGGTTCTGTCAGTTGAACAATTTTGTTTTCTTCACGCAATTCGTTTTTCAATGGAATTTACTACATCTTTTTTTCAGTCGTCACTGCCAGGTGCCTCTCTCAGCCCTCAAGCAAATTTGGCCAATACTCTGCTGATCAGGCATCCTTCGTTGGAAATTTCAACAAGCCCAGTAAGTTACTTGAATCACCAAAGTCGAGTGCCTTGCTATATCTTCAAATTCTATCCCGTCCATGCACAGCAAAGTTTTTATCTTCCAACCCATTTTCTTTGCCATTTATCTTTCCCATGTGTAGACCTATTCATTCTCTCACTAGTTTCTTCATCCATTAATTCATTCGTTCTTTTATTGGCTCATTGATTTTTCTATTTCTTGCTATCGTTGCTTAACTAACGGGGAAATTTGAGACAGAAATATGACAATGCTGCCTGCCAGCACTTTGACTGATAATCAGAAGACGCTGCAAATAATTTTCCACGTGCATTTGAGAAGCGAATAATCAAGCTCCCCTTTCCGGCTTGTGGCTAAGCAAAGTGGCTTGGGCTCCATAGGTTTGCTCTTAGCTGGACAGTTCCGATGTATTTCTTTGGGTCTTGAATGGGTTTATCGCAAGCGCCGAATTCTCAACACTGCGACAAAGAACAAACTACGAAACATTGAGTCTACGTGTATCCAGCACTTCACTTTCCCTGACTAACGAGAACGTCTCCTATCTCCGCACGGTGAATGTGCCATTGATTGATTGATTGGTTGATTAATCGATTGGTTTATTGGTTGATCGATTGGTTTATTGATTGATTGGTTGATTAATTGATTGATTGGTTGATTGATAAATTAATTGATTCATTGATTGATTAATAGATTGATTGATTAATTGATTGATTATTTGACTGGTTGATTAATTGATTGATTGGTTAATTGATTGATTAATTGATTGACTGATTGATTGATTGATTTATTGGTTAATGAATTGATTGGTTGATTGATTGATTGATTAATTAATTGATTGGTTGATTGGTTAATTAATTGATTGATTAATTGATTGGAGAGAATCCCTAGCCTCTAACGCACGCAAAGATGACCTTCCTTGTAGCAAGCTTGCCAGCATACTTTGTGCTATCCTTAATTTTCTTAATAATGTTTTTATCATTCCTTCCTTGCTCACGTTCCATTTAAGCCAGCTAAAAAATCTGCAAATTAAGGGCTGAAGAATTTGTTTTTATCTTTCATCATTTTATCTTAAATTCTTTGTACATGCTGACCATTATACATATGTTGTACAGGAGGCCATGTTAAAAGCCTAAAATTCACAAAATATACTATAATAATATCTAATAGTTACCAAAAAAAAGGAAAGAAAAGAAAAAATAAGCCAGTTCATTGGGGCTATGCAAGCATGGTCTTCAAAGATTTATATTGTGCATGAAAAATTTGTCCGAATCGAGACATGAGTAAGAGAGTGCGAATGAGTTCACCTCAAAACACACCTAGCACTATGTACTAAGGTCCTAGTTCTGTATTCGAAATTGCCCCAGGTTGTCCAGAATTTAATTTGCTGTAAATCGCCTTAATTGTACCCGTTTATGCAAGGATCAATATGCGATGATAATGGAGATTTGTCAGACGCTGTTGCTGTATACTGAGCCAAAGAAAAGAGAGAAAGAAGATCGATTCGAAAAAATGAAATTTCGAATGCAGTTATCAACAGGGGAAGATACGAAAGGTGACATCCAGGAATTGCAAAACCGAGTCAGGTGCCAGATCTAGAATTCATTTTCTACATGTGGAGGGAAAATATCGATGCTTGCTTCACCTGCATTATTATTCATTGAGCTTAATCTTATGTCACATCTTGGCGATTGATTTACTGCTTTGATGTATTCATCCATCCATCCATCGATCTACTTGGCCATTTCACAAATTTCATACTCAATCCATCAATCACTCCATCAATTAGTCACATGTTCATTCGGTTCCTCATTTACCAATCAATCAGTTAAATCGATCAAGCATAGTCGCCTAAAAACCATCTTTGAATCTATTTTGTGTACGTGGAAATTACGCTTAACAGAGAGGAAGAAAATCAGTTAAGAGGAGTCTTTATGCAAGGCAACACATGTTTGTCATTTTGTCACCATCACACACCGTGAAATGGGGTATAAGGCCTAAGATGTGCCAGTCCATACATCCCCGCAGTCTGCAAACGTTTTTCAATGCTCCTCCTTAGGGATTCCTTGTCATATCTGCGACGTTGTGAAAGGCAGTTGTTTGACTGCCGGAGAAAAGTGGCAAGCAACATTTGTACTGATGACGATAGGTGAGTGAGATTGAACGTTTTTCTTAATGTTTGGTAAGCGACAGACACATTAGCCAGGCTTGGATTAGTAGATCTGTGTCTTGTTGCTTTTATCCGGATCACATTCCATTCAATTAATCTCGACGTGCTATGAGATTATCGCCGGCATATTTAGTGTGATGCGAGATGTATGACAATTATAACTTTGGGAGCTATTTTAACAGAACTCTTACTGGGAAAATGAGGCTATTAACAGACATCTGATTCTTTTTTACGTCCTATTTCTGGTACTCTGTTTCATTTTCTTTTTCATCTAAACCCAAACCACAGCTTCCCTTTTCCCTGCTCGCCGTTATTATCACGTTAGCCTCTGCTTCATTCCAGTTGTCTGAATATGGCATTGGAGCTAAGAGAGGCTGTCGTAGATCTCCAAGACCAAATCATGGTCACCAAAGAACAATTGAATGCTGACAGTGAAGAATTGAAAATGATGATCTGGTAATGTCAAAACAATATTTTCATTTTCATTTCATTTTCTAATATTTATGTACCATAACAATAAGTTCATAAAAAGTATGCTTTTCAACCTGACCTGTTATGATACTGTACAATGAAACACTAAGACTGACAAAAAATTAAGTTAGCATGCCTTTATTGGAATATTTTGAAATATTAAGTCGATCAAAAAGAAGAGAATTTAAATATGAAATAAAAGTTGTCTCCGTCTATAGCCGTGCCTATGAAGGTTTTTAGGAAGGGTGCCAGTTTTATTCCTCTTTGTAAACTTTTCTCATAAGTCTTTGAGACAACATTGATTTTACAAGGAATAATTTGTCTACCTTATGATCTAGGGAAAAAGATTTTTTCCATGAATGTTATACTTAAATGAAAGATTCTCTTGATGAGAGAACTGCCAAATTGTTCCCATTTTATTGTTATTTTTTCTCACACTATGCGACTTCTTTATCTCTTCTTTATTCATTTTTATTTTTTGATGTATTTAGGAAATAGATAAAACGATGCGAAATTATAAAAAATGCTCCTAGATTTGTTTGTGGTGTATTTTTGCGATTTCCTGAGAGTGATTTATTCATCGTCATTCCGCAACGTCTCCCTTGTTGATTACTTCATGCCCGCGATTCTGCTTCAATGATTGGCATCTTGGTGGAACTGCCTTTGCGCGAGAATTCTTCACGTGGATTCCACGTCCGTAGAAAAGTTTTGAGCTCTTGATTTCTGCTGCAGTGGAGATTGCGCGATGCAATTGGATTTTCTAATGATATACTATGTTTTAGGATATATAAAGACTTCACGCTAAATTCTGCTTCACCATCGCCAACCAAAGGTAACTCGTGTTTATTCCAGTTAATTTCCACGGCTCGTTGGTTTTGTTGCTTTTGATTTCTGAGCACTTGGCTGCAGTAATTGTTTGCTACCGTCTCTTTTCTGGCATTCCTAAGAGTGATTCCCTTTTCCCTATCATGAAGCTTGAACTGAGCTGCAGGTGTAAGGATAGCTCAGTGGTAAGACTCAAATGCATCGGTCCTAAGGTCGCTGGTTCGAATCCACACCGGAAGGACCTGGACACTGCTCTATCGTTTCTCAGTGTCCGAACGTCTGCCGTTGACGTCTAGGTAGAATCGTATGCATAACAAAGGAACACTGCAGAGAACAGCACATGTCGAAAAGAGAGCTATCAAAATGACGATACGACAAACAAAGACGTGGAATGAAGATGAAAAACCGGAAGACCAAATCAAATTGTAAGGAGTTATAATAAGAAATAAAGAAAAATGAGCTGCATTCTCGATTCCTATCGTAACTACAGACGAGGCTTCGAATTTTCCACAGCAATATGTTTTAATATGGGTATATTTGTAAGTCAAGTATGACGGTATATAAGTATCATACCAAGAAGTAATCCAGCTAACTTTCTGGCACATTTTATTTGAATATTAGTATGATTTGAACATTTCTTTTGAAGAAGATACCGTCTCTTCCACTCAAAGCTTCATGGATTTTTTGGTATAATTCAAATTTTAAGTGTCATGTAGATAATGATGAAATCTAATGGATGCTTACTTTACTAAATTGATCTCTTTAAAAGCTTATTCGTCAGATTTTATCATCTATTTAGGCCGAAACAAGAATTACATCATTAAGCAATCCGATATAATCTTCGATGACATGCGATGGAGGCTGACGCAGCAGGACGGACAACTTGGAATAGCAGATGTGCAGTTCAAGAAATTCCAGTGAGAATTGTTTTAAAGTATTTTTGTGTGTACTCCCATTTCTTATTCTTGAATGGTAGATTTTTATCTTGAATTGAAGGTATCTTAGTTTAGGTTGGAATAGCGTAGTGTTCGCTGTGGTGCATAGAACTTGGAATCCAGAAAATTTTGCTGCATTTCGAATGCAAACTGATTTGATGAGAGGAATCTATTCAGCTTGGTGTTAACTTCCATACGCAGTCTTGATGAAGAGGAACTTAGCGAGGCCTTGGACTGACGTCTGACCAAGAAGATGACTTGCTCAGTTCAGATCTGCTCATGGACGCCTGTGTTCCAATCAAATGTACCAAGTCCCTATGGTGTACGCCACAGCAAGAGAATTGCATACCACACAATGACAGATTAATACCTTATGAATCTGTTGCACATAGCATAGGAGCTGGCAATTCAGCTGTTGATTTCTTTTGGATTAGCAGTTCTCAAACTTTGAAGCAAACGTTAGGAATATGAACGGATTATTTGAACATGGCTTGGTAATATCTATAAGAAGTTGGTAGGATACGTAATGAAAAGATTCTAGAGAAAGTGATGTAGATAGCAGCCGAAGTTGCATCAAAGACTGGTTTGATGAAGCTTCTCGTTCCTCTTATTCAGAGCTTCTTCCAAACTGAGACTTTCACGTCTCGCCATCATCCTTTGGCGGTGTGGCCGAGTGGTTAAGGCTTCATGTTTCGGATCATGCGAGGTCTACTCACGTGGGTTCGAATCCCGTTGTTGGAACCATTAACCACAAGCCAGCAGTCAACTCAGCTGTCCATCCTTCCGAGGTCGGTAAATGAGTACTCTGAAGTAACTCTGAGAGCACAAAACACTGGACACACATTGATAACAGCTAATCTAAAGCTGAAGTGTTTCGTCCAGCATAAAGGTTGGAGAAAAAAAATTTGGCCTGAAGTGCAACTTTAGGCAAAAGCTGTCCATCCTTCCATGCTGGATGTATTCATACCATCGCAAGTGTCTTCAAAAATGCCGTCAATAAACCAATTCATTCTTGATTTTCTTCTCTTTCAGAAACCTCTTTTAAGTTAGTAGACGTTTTTTTGAACGGGTTAGCAATTTTCATTTTACATCTTTCATTAAACCGCAACGCGGTGATTGTGTAATTTTTGCTAATATTTCCAAAGTAATGTGCTATTTCATCCACAGCTACAACAAGCTAACTTTTAATGACAATGGTGTTGAGCACAGACTTGAGCTTGGCGGATTCTCCGTGTTCAATCTCATCCCAAATGAACCGTACAGAGAACTGTTCGTCCCTCATGAGGTCAACGTGCGACGCCATTTCGACAAGTCAGTCTTCGTGCGTGTCTATTGCCGCGTTCAGTCCCCCGTCGCTGGTATCAGTGTGAAGGAGCACTTTGAAGTGAACGTGTGTCCAATCGCTGTGCGGCTCACGCATCGCTTCTACCACTACATCAGCTCATTCTTCTTCTCGCGAAAGGCGGAAAAGATGGACCAGGTTGATGGACCAGAGCTAGAGTTTGGCAACAAAGGTTTGTGCTTCTCACTTCATCCCTTCTCAATGAATCGTTTATCGAAGCGGTTGGCACACGTTATCAGGATAACGTCTCCGATAAACAGCTGATCGAGAATTATCGTTTTTGTCTTGTAATCTAATTATTTCTCATTTTTTCCCCGTAAATTTTGTCAGGATAAGATTTAGGAGTACTAGATGATCTGTTTGAAAGGGTTAGTTGTTGTGTTGTTTGGGGTGCAATTTTCTAGCCATTTTCAAGGAGGTTCGCTTCTTCTTCACTCCAAAATATTGCTCTCTATCAACTTTGATCTCAGCGCGGTTCATATGAGACAACATGGTGGGCCAACTTTAGTGTCTACTGCACTAAAGGTCCAGGGTTCGAGACACGGTAGCTTCTGCTTTTCCCTTCATCCTCCCTTTGTCTATCAAATAGTGCATGGGTATCCGGCGTATAGCTGGGGCTCAAGTGCGACGAGGAAAGGATCTGCATGTCCTACTTTACCATTCCGTGGCTCAGCGTAGCAACTCTCCAACGAAGTGCTCATTGATGCTCACTTCGATTATGGAAATCAAATATACTTTGATTTTTTATCATAGAACGTTTTTTGGTATTTTTGCATTCACTGCACCTGTTGGTGATTCAGCCTCATCAGCCATTGAATTTTCCCTTTATTGCATCCGATTTTTTATTAATCAGGAAAAGATGAAGGCGAAGAATCGCAAGTTGATCAAGCCCAGGTTTGTAAACAAGAACTCTTCATTCGGCTGACCCTATTAAATAGTACTTATTCAGTTGGATCTTCAATCAAAGAACTGGTCACACAGAAGCTATGGCTCAAATTGATCTATTTTTTGCAATGTCAGTTATCGATACCTCAGTTTGGCCAAACCGCAATAGCAGACTGAAGTATTTATATAAACCCGGGGAATATAAAATTACCGATGATAGAAGGGGTGTGGCGGTTATTGTAAAGAAACGGTTGTTAAAGATCTTAAGAGATGTACTCAAAATGCGTACTTAGATCAAGATTAGGGTTAAAGATTCTGACTTGGGTTGGTTTTTGGTTAGGGTCGGGGTTGGGGTTGGGGTTGGGGCTGGGGCTGGGGCTGGGGCTGGGGCTAGCACTAGGGTCAGAATTAGGGTCAAGGGCAGGCTTTCAACTTCAAAATTATAATTTTGTTAAGTAGTATGGTCAGAGAAAAGGTAATGTTGCAATTGGGAGAGCTAGGGTTGAATTAGGTTGTGTTAGATTGAATTAGGTTGTGTTAGGTTGAATTAGGTTGTGTTAGCTTCTGTTTGGTTGTGTTAGCTTCTGTTAGGTTGAGCTAGGTTGTGTTAGGTTGAATTAGGTTGGGTAAGGTTTAGTGTAAGAGTTATAATTATAATTAGGGTAAGGGTTCGGTAATGGTCAGAATTGATGTTAGGTTGAATTAGGTTGTGTTAGGTTGAATTAGGTTGTGTTAGGTTGAATTAGGTTGGGTTAGGTTTAGTGTAAGAGTTATAATTATAATTAGGGTAAGGGTTCGGTAATGGTCAGAATTGATGTTAGGTTGAATTAGGTTGGGTTAGGTTTAGTGTAAGAGTTATGATTATAATTGGGTAAGGGTTCGGTAATGGTCAGAATTGATGTTAGGTTGAATTAGGTTGGGTTAGGTTTAGTGTAAGAGTTATGATTATAATTAGGGTAAGGGTTCGGTAATGGTCAGAATTGATGTTAGGTTGAATTAGGTTGTGTTAGGTTGAATTAGGTTGGGTTAGGTTTAGTGTAAGAGCTATAATTATAATTAGGGTAAGGGTTTGGTAATTTTCAGAATTGATGTTAGGTTGAATTAGGTTGGGTTAGGTTTAGTGTACGAGCTATAAGTATAATTGGGTAAGGGTTCGGTAATGGTCAGAATTGATGTTAGGTTGAATTAGGTTGTGTTAGGTTGAATTAGGTTGGGTTAGGTTTAGTGTAAGAGTTATGATTATAATTGGGTAAGGGTTCGGTAATGGTCAGAATTGATGTTAGGTTGAATTAGGTTGTGTTAGGTTGAATTAGGTTGGGTTAGGTTTAGTGTAAGAGTTATGATTATAATTGGGTAAGGGTTCGGTAATGGTCAGAATTGATGTTAGGTTGAATTAGGTTGTGTTAGGTTGAATTAGGTTGGGTTAGGTTTAGTGTAAGAGTTATGATTATAATTGGGTAAGGGTTCGGTAATGGTCAGAATTGATGTTAGGTTGAATTAGGTTGTGTTAGGTTGAATTAGGTTGGGTTAGGTTTAGTGTAAGAGTTATAAGTATAATTGGGTAAGGGTTCGGTAATGGTCAGAATTGATGTTAGGTTGAATTAGGTTGTGTTAGGTTGAATTAGGTTGGGTTAGGTTTAGTGTAAGAGTTTTGATTATAATTAGGGTAAGGGTTCGGTAATGGTCAGAATTGATGTTAGGTTGAATTAGGTTGGGTTAGGTTTAGTGTAAGAGTTATGATTATAATTAGGGTAAGGGTTCGGTAATGGTCAGAATTGATGTTAGGTTGAATTAGGTTGTGTTAGGTTGAATTAGGTTGGGTTAGGTTTAGTGTAAGAGCTATAATTATAATTAGGGTAAGGGTTTGGTAATTTTCAGAATTGATGTTAGGTTGAATTAGGTTGGGTTAGGTTTAGTGTAAGAGCTATAAGTATAATTGGGTAAGGGTTCGGTAATGGTCAGAATTGATGTTAGGTTGAATTAGGTTGTGTTAGGTTGAATTAGGTTGGGTTAGGTTTAGTGTAAGAGTTATGATTATAATTGGGTAAGGGTTCGGTAATGGTCAGAATTGATGTTAGGTTGAATTAGGTTGTGTTAGGTTGAATTAGGTTGGGTTAGGTTTAGTGTAAGAGTTATAATTATAATTGGGTAAGGGTTCGGTAATGGTCAGAATTGATGTTAGGTTGAATTAGGTTGTGTTAGGTTGAATTAGGTTGGGTTAGGTTTAGTGTAAGAGTTATAATTATAATTAGGGTAAGGGTTCGGTAATGGTCAGAATTGATGTTAGGTTGAATTAGGTTGGGTTAGGTTTAGTGTAAGAGTTATGATTATAATTGGGTAAGGGTTCGGTAATGGTCAGAATTGATGTTAGGTTGAATTAGGTTGGGTTAGGTTTAGTGTAAGAGTTATGATTATAATTAGGGTAAGGGTTCGGTAATGGTCAGAATTGATGTTAGGTTGAATTAGGTTGTGTTAGGTTGAATTAGGTTGGGTTAGGTTTAGTGTAAGAGCTATAATTATAATTAGGGTAAGGGTTTGGTAATTTTCAGAATTGATGTTAGGTTGAATTAGGTTGGGTTAGGTTTAGTGTACGAGCTATAAGTATAATTGGGTAAGGGTTCGGTAATGGTCAGAATTGATGTTAGGTTGAATTAGGTTGTGTTAGGTTGAATTAGGTTGGGTTAGGTTTAGTGTAAGAGTTATGATTATAATTGGGTAAGGGTTCGGTAATGGTCAGAATTGATGTTAGGTTGAATTAGGTTGTGTTAGGTTGAATTAGGTTGGGTTAGGTTTAGTGTAAGAGTTATGATTATAATTGGGTAAGGGTTCGGTAATGGTCAGAATTGATGTTAGGTTGAATTAGGTTGGGTTAGGTTTAGTGTAAGAGTTATGATTATAATTAGGGTAAGGGTTCGGTAATGGTCAGAATTGATGTTAGGTTGAATTAGGTTGTGTTAGGTTGAATTAGGTTGGGTTAGGTTTAGTGTAAGAGCTATAATTATAATTAGGGTAAGGGTTTGGTAATTTTCAGAATTGATGTTAGGTTGAATTAGGTTGGGTTAGGTTTAGTGTACGAGCTATAAGTATAATTGGGTAAGGGTTCGGTAATGGTCAGAATTGATGTTAGGTTGAGCTAGGTTGTGTTAGGTTGAATTAGGTTGGGTTAGGTTTAGTGTAAGAGCTATAATTATAATTAGGGTAAGGGTTTGGTAATGGTCAGAATTGATGTTAGGTTGAATTAGGTTGTGTTAGGTTGAATTAGGTTGGGTTAGGTTTAATGTAAGAGTTATAAGTATAATTAGGGTAAGGGTTTGGTAATGGTCAGAATTGAGGTTGGCATTAGGATTAGGGTCAAATTTAAGTTTGATGGTGAGGGTTACTGTTGGGGCTGTGAATGGTAAAATTTGGAGTTGGGGGATGGGAGGGTTATTGATAGAACTAAGGTTACAGTTTATGACGAACCTCTTCATTTCGTTTCATATTTTCTTACTCATTTGTATCTCTTAAGTCACTTCAGTCATTTAAAAAACCACCACCACCAAGACCACCTCCGCCGAAGCTGGTGCAAACGCCGAAGCAACAGTTGCCTATGACATCACCTGTAAAGCAATCACCAATGAACCAACCGACCTATTTGGATCTGCAAGCAGAAGAAAGGTTGAAGAAGAAGCCTGGTCTCACTCTATCATTGCCATCGCAGAAGGAGAGTGCAAGCACGCCCTCACCGTCACCCGTTTCATCAGCTGGGACCCCAGCTCGGGTAAGTTACCTTTCCTGAATGCAGTCTCGATATCACTCTTAAACAGTTTTGTCCAACACAAGGGATGACTTATTCCAAATGCGAAGCCATGTTCCTGTTATGTTTTACCTAGTAAGTGCGATTCGCCCATTTCACGTGCAGAGTCGTGCAACATGTAGATAAATTTATTTAGATCTTCTCGTACTTCCTCTTTTCTTAATCTTCTAGCACCATATTCTAATCTTCTAGAGTCCTCCTTTGAGGGATCAATTTCATAGGCAGTAAAAACTGCGTTGCATACTCGATTTCGAGGGTAGCAGAAATCAGAGACAGGGCTCTGAGTTTTTTTCTAGGGATTTTACGAGGTTGTTTCCCGTTGCCTTCCTCACTAATGGCGTTTTAAAAGTGACACATGGAGGAATCAAACTGACAACCCCTGAATTGTGAGTTCGCATGCTTAACCACTACGTCACGACACCACCCATAGGCATAAAGGAGATCTAAAATTTTCTACTAAATCTTACGGTGATTCAATCTTTTCTCACAGACACCATCCATAAAGAAAAGTGCCTCATTTTACAGTGGATTCTCAACTGATGAAAACATCGACAAAATGAAACAGAGAGCTGCCAAAAATCAAACTTTTATATACATTAAGATTCCCAAGATCCCGATTTGCTTCAGTTACAAGGTATCTGTCAATATTTTGGCCCGAATGATGTTCTCTTTGCAGCAGTCTTTATGAATTAGGATCCATTTACTGCTTTACATGGGGGAGTCTCACTCAAAATTATACAGAAGCAGACATAACTCAACTCCTTTCCTCGTGTCCAGTAATGAATTTTGTGATTGAGGCTTGCCTCGCGATGTTCCCGCTTTGTAAGCCAGCTTTTTGCATTCACTTCGACTTCAATGTGCCCGCTTTAGGAACCAGCAGCTGGAGATGACTACACAAGTCTATGGTCGTATTTGTAGTAAAAAACAGTCCATAGTTCGGTTAAATCCAGTTCAAAACGCTTTTGTCTTGGAAACTGTAGACGCTGCTATTCTACAAAAAAGTCTCATAAGAACTTCCTATTCATACAGGGATGTCCCCCCTTATCCCTGTCTAAATAATGTCCCTTGAGGGAGTCTGACTTTTTGATGTTCACAACACCTATGCTCATCATGGTTCAGAAGGAGATTCCCTTTTCATATGTTCTACCTAGGATCTAAAATTATCTTTTACACACGTAAAAGCTCTCTTCATCTAGCATTATCCTTGCCGCTTCTCGTCGTGTGACATCTTGTCAATAGCCCTAATATTTTCCAATCATAACGTAGCTTTTCATATGCTTAAAAGCTCTGCTTATCAACCAGTGCCCTTGTCCTTCCTCTGTCACCACATCTTGTGCTTTTTACGCCTGGAATCATAGAAAACTAGCAACTCTCCTGGCTCAAAGTGAGTGTCAAGCACTGTCCATGGGGTTTATAGGCAGCCTCTTTCCACTGAGTTATCCTCGCACTTAATTACGCTTTTTTTCTTTTTTTAGTGAGTTATGTTGGGGAAAGGCCATGGTGGCCTATATAAAGCCTCAACAGAGGAGGAAAGAAGAAAGCGAAAGGCTAAGAGGAGAGAGAGATCAGATCAAGTTTATTGATCTTAGATTTGAAAGATGGCAAGTTGTAAGATTCAGGAAAGCAAGAAGGAGGCGTAGGACGTAATAGGCAAATCCCTTTCCATTTGACTATCCTTGCACTTAATCACATTAAAATGGGGTCATTTTATTACCAAGAACTCGGAGTTTTACTGCATGCATTTTTTATATAATTAATTCTCATTATCAAGGGGGAAAAGGAACGTAACATTGAGGATGCTCATGACTTCAACCTGTGCTTGCCAACTTTGGAATATCACAATAAAACATGGACCTGGCAAGACCTTTCTATGGCACTCAAGAAAGACTACACTCAAGTTTTGGTCCCACAAGTGAGTGCCAAAATTCTTTCCATGACTTTAATTTCCTATTTACAAACTCGTTTTCAATATTTACCTTCATAACTTCTTAGAAGGCTTTTGGATTGATGCAATCTTTATCCCATTCTATAGGATGTTTGTTCGTCCTTCTATGGCTGTGCATGATTTCTTGGGCCTTGCTATCGCTCTTTGAGTGTTTCCTATGTAGCAAATTTCTCTCATTGCACCTACTGTGGATTTCATTTGTTGATTTCATTGATTGATCAAGTGATGTATCATTTTAATTGACTGGTTTCCTAATTGATTTACTGGTTAATTGGTTCATTGATTACTTAATTGTTTGATTGATGAATTTACTGTCTGATTGATTGATTGATTGATGGATTAAATAATTAATTGATTGATTGATCGAATAGTTTATTGATTGATTGATTGATTGATTAATTGGTTGATAGGTTGATTGATTTTATTGCTTGCTGAAGGTTCTTTGTCAACCAGCTCCAGCTGAAAGACCGCCCTTTTTGGTTTATTCAAAGATCGAATGCATATCAATAACTGATTTTTTCATTTTTGAATTAATCGCCTCCAATATCCATTCTCATCCTTACTACACTGTGTCTTCATTGAATCCTTATTACGAATTTTCGTCGTGTAGCTATCAGCAGATTAAAACTCCACTTTTCAGATCATCAAAGAAAAGCTTCATCTCAAAGGGGATTGGGACAGCAAGAAGAGCCTGGCGAAAGTGGGGTCTGTATTCGCTGACTTGATTACCAATTCGTGAATTTTTGTATTTAGATAGATGTGTATTAGACTAGTGGTAGCCACTTCTTTCTCTTGCATAATTATACCTTAGGAGGTTTTTGTATTGAAATTTGATGATCACATTATTAAACAGTTGAGTTGTATAGATCTGTCTCATAAAATTATCCCCCTCAAACTCCCCCTACCCTAAATAGAAACAAAAAATAATCAACTGGTTTCGTCGCATTGCAGTTCAGTTTTTCTCCAAATTTTCCTACTATGTTGATTTTCGCTGCTAAGTGATAAAACTGAATTCTAAATTTTGTATCGATTCTGATTCTCGAATTCCAACCTTTAAAGTACCCTTTTTATATCTCAGACCTCCGTAGTCTTACCCACCATTGGCATTTTGCTTCTTTTGTATGCTTGAGAAATTGGCAGCCATGCACATCTCTAGGACATTTTTGGCATTGGCGTAAACGGGACAAAGTTCTTTGTTTCGCATCATATCTAAAGCTTTTACACTCTTTTTTTTGAGATGCCAATAGAGCTTCTCTCCATCGTCTTATTTCAACTGTTTTCTTTTTTAAGGGACGACGAAAAG